>CAKNYM010052680.1:477863-503962 GCA_932195095.1 Andricus curvator | reverse complement strand
TTTTGTCGATTTTCCGAACTTGCAAAAGGCGGGTTTGATTAGGGGTGCGTTTTTGAGATCCGGCCGAGATGTTTTTCCGCCGCCATTAGTCGGGGGATGATTTTTATGAATTTTCTATGCTATAAAATAACCGTAAATGTATTAACTTCGAACTGAATTGGACGTTTTGTTGAGTTTTTGGAACTTATCAATTAGGGGTGGGTTTTTGGGGTCCGGCCGAGATGTTTGGCCACCACCATTATTCAGGGGAGTAAAAAGGAGAATTTTTGAGGATGTTAAATACCTTAGATTGTATTAACTTCTGCCTGTTTTTGTCGATTTTCCCAATTCGAAAAATCGTTTATCAATAGGGGTGGGTTTTTGGGGTGTGAGCGAGGTTTCTGAACATCAAAAAATTTCGTCTAGTGTTGAATGCTAACGGTCAGACTTATTACTTTGTTGAATATATATTAACTTTATCAACTTTGTAGTCGACTTTGCTGTGACACCTACGAAAATCACTTTAGGGGTGGTTACTCAACCCCCAAATGAAAAATTTGGCGATATTTTTGCATGAAATATATTTTTATATTGCCAAAAACAATTTCAGCAAAAAAAATTTCGTTAAAAAAATTTTTTTTTTCATCGTTCATATGAACGTTCAGAACTTTTTGGTCATTTATTAAAAATTGATTTTTTTAACTGAAAACTTGACTATTTCATTTTTGGTTGAAAATTTATATTTTTAGTTGAAAATGCTGGTATTTGGTTGAAAATTCGTCCTTTTTTGTAAAAATTTAATTTGCTTGGTTGAAAATTCAACTATCGTTTTGAAAATTTATATATTTTGTTCAAAATTCGTCTTTTTTGATTAAAAAGTAATCCCATTAATTGAAACTTCGTTTTTTGTTCGAAAATTAATTTTTTTTCACTTACAATTTATTTTATTATTAATTAATTTTTTTAACCTCATCATTTTAGTTCAAAATTCATTTCTTTAGTTGAAAATTGAACTTATTTGTTGAAAATTAGGTTTGCTTTCGTTGAAAGTTAAGCTTTTCAAACTGAAAATGTAATTATTCCATTTTTGCTTGAAAATTTAACTTCTTAGTTGAAAATTCATTTATTTTTTTGAACATTTGTTTTGGTTGAAGACTCAACTAATTTCTACAGAAGTCGTATTCTTTGGTTGAAAAAATATTTGTTGATGGAAATATCAACTATTACACCTTTAGTTGAGAATTCATTTTTTTGGTTGAAGATTCATCTCTTTGGTTGAAAATTTAGGTGTTTTGATGAAAATTCTTCTTTTTTGTTTGAAAATTAATCTCTTTAGTTTGAAAATGCATCTCTTCGGTTGAAAAATATTTTGTTGAAAATTGTTTTTTTTTTTGTTCAAATTAAAAAAAAAAATTATTTTTTTTTAGTTGAAACTCTATTTATTTCTTGTTGAAAATTCATCTTTCTTAGCAAAAAGTTAATCCTCTTGTTTGGAAATTCATCTTTTTGGTTGAAACATCAACTATTTGGTTAAAAGTTCATCTATTTTGTTGAAAATGCCTCGGAAAATGCAAAAGTGCCCCACCCTCATAAGAAACACTAAGAATTTACCAAACCCCCCTCCCTCCGAATCGTCTTACGTAATTTGTGAATAATCCCTTATAAAATTATGTATGACTGTTGTCACTTAAGGTCTTTATGAAAAAGTTGTTTTCATGCCTGGAAGAAAAATTTATAACGGTCAGCAAAACGTCAGGTAATTTCGAAAATGGGATTTTTTATGAACCTTGATGAGTAATAAAAAAATTTAATAGTAATCCGGAAAAACAGTAACAGGGCAAAATACAAACTTACTGAAAAGGAGAAGCTTAATGTTGGACAGCCGCACCTACTCAGCCCACTGTGGCTATCGACCCAGGCTGCACTCCCTTTACGCTAGCACAAATCTTTAATTATTCTTTCTATTTTTCCCTGCTTGTGCTTTTTTCCGACTAAATTTTTTTCTTTAATTTATTCAGCGGTTATTCTCAAATAACTTTAGACGATATGGGGGGGGGGGGGTAATATCTAATCGTTTCTTATGTATTAACAATGTAGTTTAACCCAGTAGTTACATTTTCAACGAAAAAAAGATAAATTCTGAACAAAAAATGTAATGATTCATATTTTAACCAAGAAAAGATTTTCATTTTAAATCAAAAATAGTTCAATTGGACCAAAAAGAACGATTTTCTGACAAAATATTTGTATCCTCAACCAAAACAGATCAAGTGTAAACCAAACAGTTGCTTTTTAAAACATAGAGTTAAATATTCAACCAAAAAAATGAATCTTAACACAGAAGATTAAGTTTCTACCAAAAAAGATTAATTCTCAACAAAATACATAAATTTTTAACTAAATACTTGAATCTTCAACCAAGAAGATTAATTTTCTCTCAAAAAAGCGATTTTTCAACAAAATACATAAACTTTTAATCAAGTGATTGAATTTTTAACTAAAAAGATGCTCTTTAAATCAAATAGTGAAATTTCCAACCAAGAAAGATAATAATCGACAAAATACATAAATTTTTAACCAAATAGTTGAATTTCCAACCATGACAGATAATAATCGACAAAATACATAAATTTTTAACCAAATAGTTGAATTTCCGACCATGAAGATTAATTTTCTATCTGAAAAGGCGAATTTTCAACAAAATACATAAACTTTCAACCAAATAGTTGAATTTTCAACCAAAAACTTACTTTTCTATAAAAAAGACGATTTTCTAAAAAGATAGTTGAATCCCCGACGAAAAAAGATTAATTGTAAGCCAAACAGTTGCTTTTTAAACCAAATAATTAAATATTCAACCAAAAAGATGAATTTTCAACACAAAAGATTAAGTTTCTACCAAAAAAGATGAATTCTCAACAAAATACATGAATTTTTAACTAATTACTTGAATCTTCAACCAAGAAGATTATTTTTCTCTCAGAAAAACGAATTTTCAATAATAGTATATTGTGCTACAAGTTGAAAAAGCGAGAGATTTAAAACGAGTGTGAAGTTAGCTACCCGAGCGGAGCGAGGGTGGCTATCACACGAGTTTTAAATGGTCGCTTTTTCAATGTGTTGGACACGATACTTTTTCTATAATTTGTGCAAAAATGCTAGTTTTTGTTTACCTGTTTTTTGTGTAAAAAGAAGGCGATTTTTTGTCGATTGACGCAACAATGACAATGGCAATTATCAAAACCATGGCAGTAATAATAAGCTGGCTCTCACAATTGAATAGTTGACCCATCAAGTTGAGGGCTTCAAAATTTCCGATTTTTCGTGAAAAAAACCAAGCACAGTATTTTCGGAGAAACTGACGGTGTTTTTTTGCTTTTGCCAAGTGACAAAAGTACATACAAAATACACAACTCGAGACTTTTCAGGAAATTGATTTTAGGTTAGGGACGACAGTCGGAAAATAGAATGAAGTTGGCTGCGCACGATGCACGAGTACACCCGAGGCAGCACGAACCCACCCGAAATAACATTTACTTTTGTCACTGTGCCTCACTTTTATCACTGTCCATATACTTTTTCCACTGCATCTGGCTACTTTTTTCACTGTTGAACGGAAAGGTCGGCAATGCGCATGCGCCACGTCATCGACCAAAAATCGATCACTTTTTACACCAAAAACAGGTGGAAAAACTGGCACTTTTTCGCGAATTATAGAAAAAATACATAAACTTTTAATCAAATGATTGAATTTTTAACCAAAAAGATGCTTTTTAAATCAAATAGTGGAATTTTCAACCAAAAAAGATATTAATCAACAAAATACATAAATTTCTAACCAAGTAGTTGAAATTTCAAACAAGAAGATTAATTTTCTATCTGAAAAGACGAATTTTCAACAAAATACATAAACTTTCAACCAAATATTACTTTTCTACAAAAAAGAGAAATTTCCCACAAAATAGTTGAATCCTCGACCAAAACAGATTAATTGTAAGCCAAACAGTTGATTTTTGAATCTAATAGTTAAATATTCAATCAAAAAGATGAATTGATTGATATGATGCTAGTACAAATTTTATTTGATTAATTTTTATTTTATATCTTTTTTGTTTTCAAATTTTTTTTACTAAATATGTAGTTTAGTTTTTAAACTGAAAAATATCGATTTTTAACTAAAAATGGAGTAATTCATTTTTCATTTAAGAGAATTAATTGTCAATAAGAAAACGAATTTTCAACAAAACAGTATACTTTTGTACCTAATAGTTGAAATTTCTAGCAAATTGTTGAAATTTCAAGCTAAAAAGACAAACTTTCTATACAAAACAGTTAAATATTCAAACCGAGAATATGAATTTTCAATTTTAATTTTAAGATTTTAATTTCAAATAAAAAACAGTTGGATTTGACGAACAAAAACAAATTTTTAACAAAATTCTTGAATCCTCAACTGAAACAGATTAATTTTCAACCAAAAATTTGTATTGTTAACCAAAAAATAAATTTTCTACCAAAAAAGGCAAATTTTCAACAAAATACGTCAATTTTCAACAAAATACATCAATTTTCATTCAACCAAAAAGATGAATTTTCAAGACAGAAGATTACTTTTTTACCAAAAAAGATGAATTATCAACAAAATACATACATTTTTAACCAAATAATTGAATTTCCAACCATGAAGATTAATTTACTATCAGAAAATACGAATTTTCAACAAAATATATGAACAAATTACATAATTTTTCAACTAAATAGTTAGAGCAATGGATATGATGCTAGTACAAATTTTATTTGATTAATTTTTATTTTATATCTTTTTTTTTTCAAAATTTTTTTACTAAATATGTAGTTTAGTTTTTAAACTGAAAATGATCAATTTTCAACTAAAAATGGAGTAGTTCATTTTTCATTTAAGAAAATTAATTTTCAATAAGAAAAACGAATTTTTAACAAAACAGTATACTTTTGTACCAAATAGTTCAAATTTCTAGCCAATTGTTGAATTTTCAAGCTAAAAAGACAAACTTTCTACAAAACAGTTAAATTTTCAAACTGAGAATATGAATTTGCAATTTTAATTTTAAGATTTTAATTTAAAATAAAAAACTGTTGGATTTAACGAACAAAAACAAATTTTTAACAAAATACTCGAATCCTCAACTGAAACAGATTAATTTTCAACCAAAAAATAAATTTTCTGCCAAAAACGGCAAATGTTCAACAAAATACATCAATTTTCAACTTCTCGGGAGTAACACGCTTACCACACATGGGTCCTAAGGACCCAGGCGAGAAAAATTGTTATAAAAAATAAACCATTGCATATATTTACATGGAAATTTTTTCAGAACTTCTTCAATACCTATTGTATAAGGCTGCATAGGTTATGTAGTCATAAAATAAATTTAAAAACGTTAAAAAAATTGCAAAAGTAAAAAAAATGGTAAAAATGGCTATTGTTACTAAAAAATTTATAACTTTTTGAATTCTCAATACTAACAGCTAAAAATTTAGCGGAGTCTTCTACTAATGTACCGCTATAAGAAAAAAATAGTAGTTTAGTGGATCTTTAAAAAAGGATATTTATTTTGAAGAATGAATTACGAAAAAAAGTGAAAAAATGAAATAGGCGTTTTCGACAATATACTCTATTATATTAGCTATTAAAAAATTATTTTTATTAAAAACATTGTTACATTAATACATTTACATAAAATCTGCATAAAATTATTATAAAAGAGCAAGAACTATTCTTTATTTTTATTACAAACCGCAGCAATCGTTGCACATAACGACGCTGTGCTCTTGGCAAGTAGCGCACACATAAGTGCCGTGATTTGGAGAAACTTTCGGGACACAAAATTTCGTACTGTTCCTGTATCTTACGATTTATGTTTCAATTTTATAAATCTACTTTATGATTTTTTGATATTTTATTTATGTAACAATAGATAAGAATATTTCTTGATACAAGTAAATAGAAAAAAATTGGAAATTTATACTCGAACTATAGAGCTTATAGAGTGGGATTGTATACCGTCACTCCGTTGAGAAATTATCGTTATTAAAACGGTATATATTTTTATTTAAAAAATTAGACGTTGTTATTTGAAAATTATACACTTTATTCTTCAATGTAAAGCTACTATACGCTAAAAAAAAATCATTCCAAAAAATCATTTTCGAACGTACTTACCACACATGGGTCCAAAAGACCTAGACCCATTTTTGAATAGTTGCCAAAAGTAGACTAATGGCTCCAGCGTCATGCTAAATGGCCTGAAGGGTAGTTAAACTCTTGAACTATCGGCGAATGTTGCTACAAACCGGCTTCTCTTTCATTTAGGTATTTTAAATTAAGGCGCAAAAAGGTCCTGGGTCCTTTGGACCCAGTGTGGTAACTAAGGGTTAAATTCGGTGCAACAAAAATTGAAGAGCATTAAGTTCCCCTTAAAAATAAAAAAATAATTTTTTTATTTCATATAGGTAGAACATAAAGCCTTCGGAAGTTATAATTGTCTGAAAAAATTGCCAACCAAAAATTTAGTTTTAGTTTTTGTGAAATAAAATTTGTCCTGTGCATTGTAGAGAAAAATATTCAGACTATGGGTTAAGGCAGATTTATAATTGAAAGCGAAACTAATGCAAAGCTAAACAAAATAAAATGTTATATACAAATCTGAAAAGCTTGAATAATTTCTGAAACATATAATTTCAAACATTTCCAGTAATTTTTGTTTTTGTCATAAAGGTGTGGTAAAATTTTAAGGCATGCTTCTAACATCTAATAATACATATGTAGCAATTGGTTTTTAAAAAAATTTCATTTTTTTGAAACAATGAAAATTGCCAAAAAATGATATTTTTTGCAAAAAAAAATTCCGGCCGATGTCAGTAAAAGACCCGTAAGGTTATAAATGCTTATAGAAAACCATAAACTATTCGTCGCGGGTCGGGAGGCTTAAAAAAACTTACTTTATAGCGAACTTTCATAAAAGTGGGTATTTTTTAACACACTACAACTTTGGACGTATGAGCAATATAACTTTTGTTTTAGATGTCCTTAAATTTAAGTCTGCTTTAACTAATATTCAAGGTCGCATTAAGTGAGATTTTTTTTATATCAGACTAAAGATAGTCTGAAGTAACCCGTGGTGCGCTACGTAATCAAGCGATTATCACGGCCTACTTTGCACCAATGCCTGTTTTACCGCAACCCGTTTTAACACTGGTGTATTGTTACTAAAAATTAAGGTTAAAATGCTTTTGTTCTATCGGAAGTAATAACTGAACAATGATGCTATTATCTGCTCATTGTTGATTTTACTATACTCAGAAAACGATTTGCTTGACTAACAAAATTTGTGTTGGTTCAACCATAGAATATGGTTATTATATGGAAAACAAAATATTTGGTTGACCCAACTAAATTTTTCAGTTATATTAACCAAACCTTTTGAAAGATGGAGTATTTGGTTGATTCAAAAAAAAAATATATGTGGTTGGGTCAATAAAATATTTTATTGAATCAACCAAAATTTGTTCGTTTCAATCAAATTTTCATGTAAATTCAAGAAAATAGTTTTTTTCGTTCAAGCCAATTTTATTCTGAGAGTATGCGGCATAAGCTCACTCTTGAATCGCCTTTCCTGGAGGTTTTGCACTTGATCGTCTCAAGTGAAATTAACGGCCCTCACAATAATAGAACTCATTTGACTCTTGAATGACCCAGACTTCTTTAATTGAGATGTTTTATTCTTACCAAGCAATTTTATTTTTCGTTCAAGCAAATAGAATCATCAGGTTTCGATTCTCCTTTTAATTGAGATTCATCAAGGTTACTACAGGTCAGGAAATTCCAGAAAGTCAGGGAAAGTCAAGGAATTTTCGGTAAACTGAATTCAACAATTTTGATAAAAAGTCGTCTTTTTGTGTTGAACATTCATCTATTTTCGTACAAATTACATATTTTTTATTAAAAATCACAACTGTTTAGTTGAATATTAATCTGTTTTTTGATTGGGGATTCAATTGTTTTGTTAAAAATTCTTCTTTTTTGGTTGAATTCAACTGCTTTTGGTTTAAAATTAACATTGTTTTGGAATGAAATATCAACTATAACATTTTTTGTTGAGAATTCATCTTTGTTGGTTGAAAATTCAACTACTTGGTTGAATGTTAAAGTATTTTGTTAAAAATTAATTTTTTTAACTGAAAATTTAACTATTCCGTCTTTGATAGAAAATTTACCTTCTTCAGTTAAAAAGTCAATTTTCGAGTGAAAATTCATGTATTTTGTTGTAAATTCGTCTTTTTTGGAATAAAATGAATATTCTTTGTTAAAAATACATCTTTTTGATTAAAAATGTATCTCTTCACGTAGAAATTTCACCTTTTTTAGTTAAAATTACAACTGTTCAATTGAAAATTTATCTTTTCTGGTTGAGGATTCAACTATTTTGTTGAAAATTCATGTATTTTGTTGAAGACTCGTTTTTTGTTTGTAGAAAATTACTCTTTTTTTGGCAATTTATACTTTTTGGTTGAAAATTCAACTACTTAGTTGAAAGTGAAAATACTTTGTTAAAAATTCCTTTTTTTTTTGGTTGTTGATTCATAGGTTTAGTTGAAAACCCTTTTTTCAGAATTTAACTATTTTTTTTTAATTTGTTAACTGAGAATTTAACTATTCCGTGTTTGATAGAAAATTTATCTTCTTTAGTAGAAAATTCAAATATTTGGTTAAAAATTCACGTATTTTGTTAAAAATTGCTCTTTTTTTTTGGTAAAAAATTAATCTTCTGGGTTGAAAATTAATTTCTTCGGTTGAAAATTAGTTTTTTTTTTTTAAATTTTAAATTAATTTTTTAACAGAAAATTGAACTATTTCACTTTTTGTCGAAGATTTATCTTTTTTGAGAGAAATTTAATCTTTTTGATTAAAAATTCATCTATTTGGTTGCAAATTGAACTATTTTGTTGAATATTTCTCTCCCTTAGTTGAAAATTCATGTATTTTGTTGAAGACTCGTTTTTGTTTGTAAAAAATTACTCTTTTTGTTGAGAATTCATCTTTGTTGGTTGAAAATTCAACTACTTGGTTGAATGTTAAAGTATTTTGTTAAAAATTAATTTTTTTAACTGAAAATTTAACTATTCCATCTTTGATAGAAAATTTACCTTCTTCAGTTAAAAAGTCAATTGTTGGGTGAAAATTCATGTATTTTGTTGAAAATTCGTCTTTTTTGGAATAAAGTGAATATTCTTGGTTAAAAATGCATCTTTTTGATTGAAAATGTATCTCTTTTGGTAGAAATGTCACCTTTTTGGTTAAAATTGCAACTGTTCAGTTGAAAATGTATCTTTTTTGGTTGAGGATTCAACTATTTTGTCGAAAATTTGTCTTTTTTGGTTGAAAATTCATGTATTTCGTTGAAGACTCGTTTTTGTTTGTGGAAAATTACTCTTTTTGTTTGAAAATTTATATTTTTTGGTTGAAAATTCAACTACTTAGTTGAAAGTGAAACTACTTTGTTAAAAATTCCTTTTTTTTTGGTTGTTGATTCATTGGTTTAGTTGAAAACCCTTTTTTTCAGAATTTAACTACTTTCTTTTTTCTTTTAATTTGTTAACTGAGAATTTAACTATTCCGTGTTTGATAGAAAATTTATCTTCTTTAGTAGAAAATTCAAATATTTGGTTAAAAATTGACGTATTTTGTTAAAAATTGATCTTTTTTTGGTAAAAAATTAATCTTCTGGATTGAAAATTCATTTCTTCGGTTGAAAATTAGTTGTTTTTTGAAATTTTTAATTAATTTTTAACCAAAAATTTAACTATTTCACTTTTTGTCGAAAATTTATCTTTTTTGAGAGAAATGTAATCTTTTTAATTAAAAATTCATCTATTTGATTTCAAATTGAACTATTTTGTTGATTATTTCTCCCCCTTAGTTGAAAATTCATGTATTTTGTTGAAGATTCGTCTTTTTCGATAGAAAATTAATCTCTCTTAAATTTTTTTTTTTTTTGTAGATGATTCATCATTTTAGTTAAAAGTTTATTTTTCCAGCTGAAAATTTAACTATTCTATTTTTGGCTGAAAATTAGATCTTTTTTGGTTGAAAATTTATTTTTTGGGTTGAAAATTCAATTATTCTAGTTAAAGATTCATCATTTTAGATAAAAATTCATCTTTTTGATTAAAAATTCAACTATTCTAGTTTAAAATTTATCATTATTAGAAATTCGTATTTCTTGGTTTAATTCAACTGGTTTTGATTGAAAATAAAAATATTTTTTGGTAGACCTATAAACTATTACACTTTTTGTTAAGAATTCATTTTTTTATCGAAGGTTCATCGCTTTAATTGAAAATTTAACTATTTGATGGAAAATTCGTTCTTTCTTGGTTGAAAATTAATCGTTTTAACTGAAAATTTAATTCTTCCATTTTTCGTTCAAAATGAATCTTTTTGAGTTTAAAATTCAATTATTGGGTCTTAATGTGTGGATGACCCCTTATACAATTCTGTATAACTTTAGTCACAAAAAGTGTTTAAAGTATATTTAGAAACCAATTTTTTTTCAATAACATTAATGATTTCCTAGGTGTAAGGTTGTTTTTATACCTAAAAAAAAATTTAGAACAGTCAGGGAAAATGAAAAGTTGTTCAGGTGAAAGTTAGCTAATTTCGAAATTGATATTTTGAATTAGCAACCTGTTTATACACAAGCCAAGGTTCAATAATAATTAGTAATTAGGAAGTGCACCTAAAAATTTCTTCTATTCCGTTCAGTTATTTCTGGTATCGCACAGAGTTTGCCAATAACTGCGAGCCTATTGTTAATGCTTCTCGGATTCATATTCCTATCAAACAATTTGCCTTTCTAGCGAGGATATTGCCAATAAACAGTTAGTAATGTAATTTAGGTCGGTAACGTGGGTATTAACTGCATACATATACATTTGTATACATATACATATATACGAGAAATCCTCCACTCACGGAGGATCAGCGCGAGAAAAGTGAGCACTGGTTGGTCACAGAATGCAGTGGAGAGGGTGGTAAAGTGAGGGGGTGGTTCAAAGGGGTGGCGCGAGACGAAGCACAATGTGCCATCGACAGTATACACACGGACGTAGAGCAGCTCACAACTGCCATTTGAAAGTTTTGATTTGTGCATTTGTATCATGGGTACAGTGTTGATTTTGTCATTTCTCCTAGTGGGGTTTCAATCAAAAGAGATGCAATCCAAACCTACCACTTTCAAAAATCTTATACCTTAAACATCGCAGACCATCGAAAAGCACTTTTGTCAATGAATACTTTGTGAATGAAGGTGCTTCGGACCTTTTATGGGTTACATATATGAACGTAATACTCATTAGAATATTGAATTTTCACAACTTTCTAGAAATGTGCAGTATGTATTTTCACAGATGTTTCATTTTGGGGATTTAAAATAAAAGAATTGGTTCACGACTTTCAAAATATACATTTTTGCAAAGAATAAACATTTCTTTTTTTATTCTATTATATAGATGTTCCCTATATTTATGTGTCTGCACTTAAACAAAGGAAATTCCTTTGGATGGAAAATAAATCCTCCTGAGGCAAGAGGGTATTTTTCTGAGTCATTTCTACATACGAGGTTATTTATGTCTCAAAGACTTCCCTTACTTGTAGTGTAGCTTATGTATATTTATACACTTTTGATGCTCAAGTACGTAAAATCATTGGAGGATTATCGTTGTTTAAACAATATATTTTCGATAATTTTAGATCCTACAGTTTTGCATCGTCTACAAAACTCAGAAAGATACCTCTTGTTCGACAAAAAAATGTTCATGGTTTTTCGAGCATGCTATTTTTCTGATTGCCTTTTGGATGTATTTTCATCAATGTTTTTTTTTATATGGATCATGAGAGTTGTTGTTTTGAGTCCTAGAGTTATTATCCCCCTAATTAGGACCAGGATTGCAGGTAGCAGATTTACGACTCGTCTGCATACATAGGGAGTTCCCCCAATGACGCACCTGAATCTCCGACAAGAATCTCCCCTACCTGCCAGACTGATGGACAGGTTCTTCTCTTCTAACCCTTTAAATTTTCCCTCTCTTGACTGCAGAGCCCAATTTTCAAACTGTCGGTTACAAAACTCTCGTGTTTTCCATCGCTTTCTACCTCAACGTTGCAATAGTCCTTATTTTGATCGAATGTTAATGTATGTTGCTTGGACAATACCAATCCATCATATTCTTGCATTCGCGACGACAGTTGAAGCGTTCTTGCTTGAAATTGTATTCTGGAGATCTTGAATTTTCATTGATTTTCGCGATAGCAAAGCAGTCCCGAGTTTAATGCACATGCGCAAATAAGCAGGGATGCTACAACTGGGTCATGTACCTTTGACGTTATTTTATGTCATTTTATGACGAGTATTTTCCATTCTGTTGCACCTTCCTATTACAATAATCGTTTCAGATTTATACTTATGAGCTTGATCCCTCTTATGGTCTTATACTTATAGGTATGTTTTGTACTTTATATGTCTTCTTGACTATACATTTTTTATCGTTACCAACACCCGCACTTAAGTGCGTACACCAGTGCAACGTTTTGTCTAATGCGCATCATTTTAAAAATTAGGCACTGCATTGGATAGTTTAATGTTTCCTGCCTCTTTATGGACATAATACAAAAATTACACGTTATGAATTAATGAAAAATTATTAATTATACATAGAATATACGTAATTTTATTTTAAGATTAATGATTATTTCTGAAAGATGATGGTATCAATAAATTGTTTTCTAAAAGCTGTTATTTATGTCTCAAATAAAGATTACAATTATGGTACAGGATTCTTGAAGAATTTAGCTACTCAATTATTTATAGGGTATAGTTGATACAAAGATGGAATGTTTAAACTGTAACGTAGTGGTGAAAAATTAAGAACAAAATAAAGAGTATAGAATAAAAGACAAAATGTGCAGTAAGTGCAGTGAATGTTGTCAAGCACGACACAGCGGTGATACTAGTCCAACTCCAGATACCAATTCTGAATCGTCAGGTAATTTTAAATAAGTAAAATTTATATTATAATTTACAGTGATGGGTAAGTTACTTTTTAAAAGGAACGAGTTATCGTTATCGATTCAAAATGTAACTTTTTCTCAGTTTCTTTTGCAACAAAAAAAACTATCGTTACTTTTTTAGTTACTTTTGCATTTGCACCAAGCCATATTTCCGGTAACTAAACATATGTTTACAAACATTTGGGTCTATCTTTTTGGTTAGGTTAGTAAGTACAATGTGTCTTATTTTTCCATAAACAAATATTATAATAACAAATTTGGGCCTGTGGTTTTGGTGCAACTAAATGTAAATATGCGGTAATATGGCAAATAGAGCATTATATCACATTAGGTAATATGGCACATGAGGTAATGTGGCATATGGGGCAATATGACACATAGGGACATATGTCACCTGAGGTAATATTGAACATGCGGTAATGTGGTGCATCGGGACAATGTTTTTGGTTAGGATAGTATATTTGGGACGCGGGGTAATATAGCATACGGGGTAATTTGGCACATAGGGTCTATGATTTTGGTTTAGGGTAGTATATTTAGTACAATATTGTACTATCCTTTCCAAAAACATATACAAAATTAGGTATGTTTCTGATCAGGCTAGTATATTTATTACAGTATTGTACTATCTTTTCTACAAAAATGCATACAAATTGGGTCTATGTTTTTCGTTAGGTCAGTATATTTAGTACAGTATTGTAATATATATTTTTTTAAATACGAGCCTTCAACCAAATACATGAACTTTTAACTAAAAAAGAGACATTTAAAGCCAAATATTTGAATCTTTAACTTAAAAATATACATTTTAAAGCAAAAATGGAATATTTAAATTTGCAGTTAATCAAATTACTTTTTAAGAACAACAAAGACTAATTTTAAACAAAATAGTTACATTTTCAACCAAAAAAAAAAAGAAGAATTTTCAGCAAAGGAGTTTAAATTTCAACCAAGTAGATGAATTATCCACCAGAAAAGATGGAGTCTCAATCAAAAATTCAATAGTTGAATTTTCAACCATAAAATATAAATTTTCCAAAAATGGATGAGTTACATTTTCAGTGATAAAAGTTAATGTTTAACAAAAAAAAAATAATTCAACAAAATAGTTAGATTTTTAACAAAATACATGAATTTTCAACTAAAAAGATAAATTTTCAAGGAAATAAATTAAAATGTTTAACCGAAAATGGAATAGTTAAATTTTCAATTGGAAAAATTAATTTTCAACGAAAAAAGATGAATTCTTAACAAAAATGTAATAGTTGATATTTCACCCAAAAAAGATTTTGATTTTTAAAAAAGACAATTGAATTCAACCAAAAAACGTATTTTCTACAAAAACGTTGAATTTCCAATCAAGAAATATTCTTCAGTCCAGAGAAAAAAATTAACCCAATTGTGGAAATATCATGCCAAAAAGTAGATTTTTCAACCAAATTTTTATTTTCAATAAATAGTTGAATTTTCAATCCAAAAATATGAATTTTCAACCGAATAGAATGATTTTCTGTCTAAATTGTTGCATTGTGAACGAAATAATTAAAATTTTCAACCAATAATAACATTTTTAACCAAAAAAGATAAAGTCTCAACTAATAATAGTTCGAAATTCGACCAAAGAGAATAATTTGCAACTGTAATAGTTAAATTTTCAGTTGAAAAATTAATTTTCAACCAAGAAAATGAATATTCAACTCTGAAATCAATTTTTTTCTTCTAAATGTGTCTCTATAGATTTTAGGAAGTTTTGAATTCAAGTTTGGGAGAAAAATTCCGAGATCCCTATATTGCGCTGTAATTATCTGTGTCTGTGGAAACTATTCTTTTTCTTTCTAAAAGTGTTTCTTTAGATTTACCTAGTTTCGACTCACGGTTCTGGAAAATTTACAACTTCCTTACTTTTGTTACTGAGGAAAATAATTAAGGCTTATTTTTATCAGTATTTTTTCTGTTTATTTTTAACATCAATAAATGTTCGAAAGCTTTGTCGTTCAATCTGCCCCTCTTCCGAGTTCAATTAGGTATTTTCACTTCAACCACCATAGCTAACTTCACTTCATTGAGTGTTGAGGGGGAAAACAATGGACCAAATGCATGGGACAAAACTTTATTTTTGTAATATCTTCGTAATGAATCATAATTATTATCATTTTTATTATTTCATTAAATAGTTCTTAAAAAATAAAAACTATTTTTCCATTACACTTATATAGAAAAAAATTAGTTTTTACGAAGATATTAGCAAAATAAGGCAAAAATGGACCGAATACCATGCATTTGGTCCATTGTTTTCCCCTCAGCACTGAACGAAGTGAAGTTAGCTGGTGGTTGAAGTGAAAATACCTAATGTAATTCTATCTTAGTAAAGAATTTTTCAAAAACTAGCCGACACAATTTGAATAGTGAAAATGAAAGTGTAGTTGCAAAAGGATTTTTGTCGATGGAATTATGGTTTTTGATCTACTAGTCTAATCCAAAATGGTTATAGTCTTTAGCTGTGAAAAAAATTAATCTCTAGTTCAACTGGGATTCGAACCCAAGTCTACAGATTTCCGGTCTGGTGCTCTAACCTACTAAGCTACTATAATTTTCCTAGGATTCGTGAGATTGTTCAAAAAGGTTTTTGAAGATTTCAGATATGTCGAAAAAGTATTTAGAAAATTGGTAGCAATTCTTTTTCATTTTACTACATTTTTACTAAATTTTAGGAAATATTCGAACCGGCAATCAGTAGATCTGGGTTCGAATCCCAGCGGTACTAGAGAGGATTTTTTTCACTTCTAAAGATGATAAACATTTGGGTTTAGACTAGTAGATAATAAACAGTCATTTCATCAAGAAAAAACCATTTCATCGACCTTTTCACTACGCTATTCGACAATATAAACATAAAGACTCAATAGGTGCAAAAGCAATAAAATTTATCGTAAGAGAGACTTGTGAACCACATTTCGAAAGTAACTGAAAAAGTAACCATTTTTATAGTTACTGTTACTGAAAAAAATGTATCTCATTACCAATTCGTAACTTTTTACAAAAGTAACTTCGTTATCACTGTCGTTATCAATAAGACATAGTGAAAATTTCTAGAAAACCAAAAAAGAAGAATTTGGTCAATTTGGTGTTCGTTCTTTGTCATGGTAATTATCAGTTTGTTAGATAATTTCCCTTTCAAAGCATCCCAATTATTAAGTCTGCTATTGTAGGGAGTCTAAATTCATGTATCCCTTGTGAATGAGAGGGTACAGTCATGGCTGCACACGTATTCACATGCTCGCGCATAAATTATTGTAAGCCTCTTCTTTAGAGGTAAACTCATCAACCTCGCACGTGGCACGAAAAGTTGATGAGTTGCACGAAAAGGATATCCTCTTGAGAAATATTCCCACAAAATATACCTGTAACAGGGTTGTTACAAAGTCCCAATTTCGAAATTCCCTGACTTTTCCCTGAATATTTTTTCATTTTCCCTAACCGTTCTAAATTTGACTTTTGGGTATAAAAACATCCGGACACATAGGAGATCAATAATGTTAATGCGAAAAAATGTTTGTTTCTAAATTTATTTTAAACACTTTTAGTGACAACAGACACACGGAATTTTATGAGACGGCATCTCCAAATTACGTAAGACATACCTAAAATACATGAATTTTCAAACAAATAGTTAAGTTATAAACTAAAGAATGGCATTTTCATCAAAATGGTTAAATTTTCACAAAGGAAATAAATTGTTAACTAAAATGATGAATTTTCAACCTATAAATGAAGTTTTAACCCAATAGTTGAATTTCCAACTCAAAAGGTGAATTATATACGAAAAAAAGATAAATTTTTAAGAAAATACATGAATTTTCAACTAGAAAAGATATAGTCTCAACCCAAAATAGAATAGTTAAATTTTCAGTTAGAACAATAAATTTTCACACAAAAAAAGAAATCAATATTCAACCAAAGAAATTAGTTTTTAACCAAAAATAGAACAGTTATATTTTCAGTAAAAAATTAATTTTCAACCAAACAGATGAATTTTCAAACGAGAAGATTAAATTTCTGTCAAAAAAGATATATTTTCCACGCAAAAATGGAATAGTTAAATTATCAGTTAAATAAATGATTTGATAACTAAAACAATGATCAACAAAAAAATGCATTTCTAACCAAATAGTTTAATTTTCAGACCAAAAGATGAATTTTCTAAACAAAAAAGACGAATTTTCAACAAAATACATGACATTTCAACTGAAAAAGATAAATGTTCAACTTAAAATTGAAAATAAAAAATAAATTTTCAATGTAATAGTAAAATTTTTAACTAAAGTGATGAATTTTTAACGAAAAAGATTTTTCAACCGAACATGGAATAGTTCAATTTTCAGCTTAAAAGATTAATTTTCAACTCAAAGAAAAAACGAATTTTCAGCAAAATAGTTAAATTTTCAACAAAACAAGTGAATTTGTAACTAACATTATGAATATTTAACAAAAAAAAAAAAATGAATTTTCAACCAAGTAGTTGAATTTTTTATCCAAAAGATGAATTTTATACCAAAAGAGACCAATTTTGAACAAAATATATAAATTTTTAACTGAAAAAAATAAATTTTCAACCAAAAAAAAACGAATATTTAACCAAAGAAATTAATTTTCAAACGAAAATATAACAGGTCAATTTTCAAAGAAATTGTTAGATTTTTAAACAAACAAGATTAAGTTTCTATCAAAAAAGTTAAATTTTTCACAAAAAATTGAATAGTTAAATTTACAGTTAAAGAAGTGAATTTTTAACTAAAATTATACCCTTCAACCAAAAAAATAAAATTTTCAACAAATAGTTCAATTTTGAACCAAAGAAATGAATTTTCAACCAAAAAGATCAAATTTCAACTAATGACATTACTTTTCTACCATAAAAGACGAATTTTTAACAAAATGCTTGAATTTCCAAATTAGAATAGTTACATTTTTAGTAAAAAAAAAAATGTTAACGATATAGTTACATTTTCAACCAAACAGATGCATTTTTAACGAAGAAGTTAAATTTTCAATCGAACATGGAGTAGATTCAACCATAAAAATTTTTCTTCACCCAAATAGCTCAATTATGAAAAAAGGTATATCAACTAAAATTATGAATGTTCAATAAAAAAAAAATTAACACAGTCGTTCCACTTTCAACTAAGTAGTTGAATTTTCAATTCGAAAGAATGACTTTCTAACAAAATTGTTGAATTTTCAACAAAATAATCAAATTAACTTCAACTTCAGTTTATTGAAAATTCTCTAACACTGTCAGGGTTCACCTGACATTCCCTGATCAGTTTCAAATTCCCTGACTTTCCCTGATTTCCCCTGACCAGTTTTAAATTGCCTGATTTTCTGGAATTCCCTGACCTGTAGCATCCCTGCCATGAGTATAAAAGGGATTAATAGAAATTAAAATTTGTTATTTCATGATTCCGTTCTCCATGGTGTATGTATTCTGTTCTAATCATTTAGAACACAAAAAATAAACATTAAAATTGCGTGTTTATTTTTTTTGTTCTAGAGGAAGAATGGAATCCAGACGGTAAAGGACGTCCAAATGATACCGGTGAGTTGTATCATCATTTCTTACACTTACTGATGCAAAATTGTTTTTTTTTTTTTGCTTTAATTATTGAGAATTATACAAAAGTTTGATGCTAGAATACATTTATTCAGAGTACATAATTCCCGGATTGATGCATTTCCCAATTATAACGATATAAATTCGATATTATCAAATCCTGATTTTTTAAATCATCCTGTGACAGTGGTTCATTAACAAACACCTTGATTCGGAAAAGTTGTGGGTGAGGAGAAATGCATTTGAGCTCTCAGGCACCCTTTGAAATCAAATAATTTTTTTCCTGACTCGTTACGTAACCCAACGTAATTTCAGTATTTACCAAGAATCAAGAATTTCAACTTTGTGACATTGCATGTGTGGAAGTTAATTGATAAGTGAAAAATTGATGGTGTTCTATTTGAACTGATTTCACTCTGTTTTTTTAAACTGTACTCGTATATGTTAAGTTCTCAAGAAAGGATTAGAATCCAGAATTATTTATTGACAATATTCAGACTGAAATGGTCTTTCCACTGCAACACTTTTTATGAGCAATTATTTCTTTCTCTTTACTATTTATCCGCTTTAAAAAGGTATCATAAGCTTATAACTTAACCCCTTGAATGGTCGAAATCCTTGACAGGTTTCCAAGTTCATGTTTCACTGTTCCTCTCTTGTATCCTTTCCAGACACTCATACAATATGCCAGTGAAGTAGTTTCGCTGAGTTTCCGCTTTTTATAAATCCTTAACAAACGTTTGTAATTGTGCAATGTGGATACGCCATTTCTGGATTGTATTGATCATTATAATATCTCTGTAGGTGAGGTTTTTTTTTACATTCAGGTGCGGGTCATATAGACACTGTCTATTTTTTGGTTTCTATTTCGCTATCAATTATAACTCGAGACTTGAAAACACATTTCCGAAAAATGGCATATCCTGGAGAAAAGCCTTTAACACCAAAATTCCATTAGATTATTACTGAGTGTACCAGGTCGCCGCACTCTCCTTTAATAAGTTACTCACCACTTTAATGGTCTCAACTATATAATATGGCATTATCCTCATTATGCACATGAATATACAGTGTGTCAAGAAATAAACCTGAATTAGAGTCGAGTTCTGTATTCCATTAGGAATGCACTCTTATGTTATTGTTTTACTAACATCAGAGGAGCACATGTTAAATTGTATAAGCAACTATAACTTGCTGGTATGTACGTCTATTCCTGAACATGCCCTGTGCAGTGAGGACTGATGAAACTCTTCTTTTAAGTTTTTCTTACTCACCTTTTTTGCTAGACTTTAAAATAGACATCGTCGTATTCGAAATTTGAGAAAGTCACACGGAGAAAAATGGATTTTCAATAGTAGATGTTCAAAGTATAAGATAGTACCGCCAAACATACAGATATTAAGACGTGACATTTACTTTTTTTGGAGATATCAGGCTAAAATATATTTTTATGTTTAACTGTAACTTGTAGAAAAATGTCGATTACTAATATTTTGCTTACCAATATTAATAATAATTGCTGTAAATAGTTTGGATAGAGTAAAATGGTTGACGCAAGTGGTATTTCTTCTTCAAAAAAATCGTCGAGGTAAGATCGCTTTGCACTGCATATCTTTAATATTCGCAGAAACTAACCTTTAACATATATGTTAGATGGCTGTCCTATAGTTAAACGTTGAATATGTTAACCTAAAACATCTAGATGTTAAGGGTAAACATACCTTTTCTCAGTGTATTATTGGCAATTGTTTGTCACACCACTTTAATCTTAATTTTTTAATCCATCTACGAAATTCTTGAAAATTAAAAAAACTACAGATTTAGAAAACACACTCTTAAATGTCTCCCTCCATTCAAATAGGGTTTTGGCTGTTTGAAAATGTTGTCTTTATTGCGTTGTAGTGTGCGCTCAGAAAAAAAATTTCTTGAACAAAAAAAATTTTTTCTTGAATATACATGAAAATTTGGTTGAATCAAACAAATGTTAGTTAATTCAACAAAATATTTGATTGACACAACCAAATTTTTTGGTTGAATCAGCCAAATACTCCATCAAAAGATTTGTTCAAAGAACCAAACAGTTTGGTTGGGTCAACCAAATATTTTGTTATCCATATACTAACCATATTGTGTGCTTTAACCAACAAAAATTCTGTTGATTGAACCGAATCGTTTTCTGAGTGTGTTGAATGAACACGAAAAAGTTGGTAGATTTTTGTAAATATTTTTCGTTTGCCTGCAGGCCTCGGACTCATTTGAGAAATTCAAAAAAGGGTCAATGGCATAGCATTTGGATAAATGATAGCAAAATAGTTCCTGAAAAACTCGTCAATCTTTTTAAATCCCTTGAAATTCCTTGAAATTATAAAAAAATATGATATTTTTGCACACATAAATTACAGTACCGAAAATGGTAAAATCACGAAAAATTGTATTTTTCTGACTATTTTCAATCCAAAAATTTTGTTCTGATCCAGGTGAACAGTAAAAGTTGTATACTATGCTCATATATGTTCATATGGAGTGTAGACCTCATTAAAAATTATCTTATGTTCGCACACTTATAAGGGGGGAACTTCAAGTAAATTGTCATAATTAGAAGTGATTTTTGAGAGTTTGTTTTAAAGTGTTTTGATGAAAATTTGTGAAACTCTCAGTATCTATTTTTGCCTATTTTAAGAATAAAAAACGGGGGTTTACAGGTTAATTAAGACGGTTTAAACGTAAGCATGGTGCTGATCGCGACATGCAATGTAGAGCTTTTTGCTTTTGAACTATAACAAAAAACCAAAAAGATTTAGATTCTTGAAAAAATTTAATGCTGGAGGAACCTTCATGTTCAAGAAAAAATGCATAAATTATAACAATGCGAGGCTCTCAAAAAAATGACAAGATTTTCTCGAAAAATTGTCATCTTTAATTATGTAACAAAATGATTTAAAATTTAATATCATTAAAAACTGAGGTTCATCCGGCGTTAAGGCAAAAAGCTCTACATATTGCACGCCGATCAGCACGTAACAAACCACGTGACTTACGCTTAAGCCGTCTTAATTAACTTGTAAATTCCTGTTTCTCATTCTTAAAATATGCGAAAATAGATACTAAGAGTTTCACGCGAAGTTTCATTAGGACTCTTTTTTTAAACTCTCGAAAATCACTTCTATTTATGACAATTTACACGGAGAAAAATGTATATTTACCCTTAACATCTAGATGTTTCAGGTTAAAATATTTAATATTTAACTATAGGACAACCATCCAGATGTTGAAGGTTAGTTTTGTAGGTATTAAAGACATGCAATTTACTGTAGGTAGGGCGGGGTTAAAAGTGCCAAAATTTACTTTTCATAACACTGTGTCCAAACGAAATTAGGTATTGCCCTGATTTTTGCCTTAAAATATATGGCAAAAATTAAAGTTCCAAATTATAATCATAATAAATTTATATGCATTCCATCTATTGTTATATATATTTTTCTAAATGCTGTCTAATGGTACTTCTTGCCCCACACGTGGGACGAAAAGTTCATAGCAGTGGGGTAAAAAGTACCAACATAAATAAAACAAAATTTTTTATTTTAAATTGCACAGAAGGAACTTACAATGCATAAAACAAAATAATATGTTTTTAGATAACTGATATGCTTAGAGACTTATTCATCGTCACTTTGGCAATTAATACAGACAAAAATTTTCGATTGCCAGTTCATAACACACATTTCATGAGCCCAGTTTTTGCATACGTGACATTTATTTCGACAGCTAGTGATTGTGAAATAGCCTAATGACATACAAACTCTGGGGTAGAAAGTACCACTTGGCACTTTTTACCCCCACACATTCCCATTATTTACAATCAACATTTCTGAAACAACACAAAATATTTTGAACAGTAAGCTATCTGCACTACAAGAATACATAATGACGCATCAAATTACACCTACTTCATGACAATGGCACGTGATAATAAGTTTTGGTAGGGGGGACCGGGGCGAGATGAGCGTACGGGGCCAAATGAGACACTGCATTTTCTCTCAAAATATGTGATTTTTGTTGCTATTATTTTCAAAAATAACAGGAATAATGATTTTTAATTTCTCAGAAAAAGAAAAAAAATTAAATAGAGTAGATTCAGTAGATAATGTAAAAATAAAAATGATTTAAATTTCAAAACCTAAATCCTGTTATTCTATGATATCATAGAACGAAAATAAATGATTGAAAATAACAGATAATATTTTTATACACACAATTAATTAATAAAAACAGATCATATTTTTATACACACAATTAATTAAGTAAAACAGGTAATATTGAAGTTTTAATCATAATTGTGATTTGGGGCAGAATGAGCCAGATTCATGGGGTGAGATGAGACGCTCTTGTCATGCTTGTCATAACCTCTTTATGAAGCTGGCAGAAAAGTTTTTGTTCGCAAGATTTGAGTCGTTTTGAGTGGAATTTTCGAAAATATATAAAGATTTAAAGGAGAGTCTATGACTGCTATTGTAAAATCTCTTGTATAGAGAAAGTATAGTGTCAGTTGCAGAAGGCTTCTAAAATTTATATTCAAAATCATTTCTTTAAATTTTTCAGAAAAATCCCCATTCTTGTGCAAGGCAAAATTATGGGTTTTAGGTGTGAATTTTATAAAAACAGTTTATAAATTATTTTTCAAAAATTTTAGAAATATGTTATGAATGAAAAATTTCAAATAAATCTTAATTCAACTTGCAATTAGAAAAGTTATAATATAAAGGAAAAATTTGAATTAATAAACCATTAAATGCATTTATACTTTCAAATATTTATAAAATCCTTCCCCTAAGTCATACAACTTAATTATACCTTACAAAATTATTTGTTGAACATTTTACAGAGCATGAATTGGTACGAATAATCATATTGCTCAATCGTGAAAACAATTATGTTTAGCCGTGATACTAATTTCCATTCTCAGAATACTTCAAATAATCTTCTCTGTGTACGAAAAACACGAAAAATAATCTTCTATTGACAAAAACTAATAAATAGTTCAGGTGTTTCATCTCGCCCCAGAGCATGGGGCGAGATGAGACATGTGCACAAATGATAATTTTCATATTTTCATCGCAATTACTATTTTTGGAACACTTCGTCTTTTATGAAATTGGTACATTAAGGTTCATAGAATGTATAGAACCACTTACATTTTTAAAAACTACTATAGATTTCAAATATTTCAGTGAAAATTATAACTATGCTCATCTCGCCCCGACCTCCCCTACCAAAAAGAAACGGTGACGACAAAACTACTCTCTTGACAAAAAAAACAACTTAACCTTAGCCTCGATCTCAAAGACAGCTTTTAGTGGCTGGCAACGACTATTAGGAGTTTATGGTGATTCGACCGATCGACGTAAAATGTCAGGTCAAGTCACAAATTTTTTGTTTTTGTGTTATCGTATGTGGCACTTTTTTCCCGTGACACTTTTGACCCCGCTCTACCTATTATTATTAATATTTATCAACAAAATATTAGTAATCATAATTTTTCTACAAGTTGAAATACGACACGAAATGATATCGAACGGCATTGACTATAAGCTTCATCAAGTGGCCGAAAGAGGTCTGGCGTGTTTCGCTGTAGGATTTTAACATCTTGGATGTTTCAGTTTAACATAAAAATATATTTAAGCCTAATATATCAAAAATAAGTCGATGTAATATGTTTCCAGCCAACAATTTTCTCATCTAATCCGGATGAATAGACAAAGTTGATTTCTATGATGATATTAGACCTCAACAGCAATTATCTTATATATGGTACTTTAACTTAAAGGGGAGCCTAAAAACACGTATAACAATGGATATTCAATAGTAGATGTTCAAAATATAAGATAGCACCGCCAAACATACAGATATGATATCCCTTATATATGTATGTTTAACGGTACTATCTTATATTATGAGCATCTACTATTGAATATACATTTTTCTCCGTGTACTTTAGACTCTCCCCTTAAGTTAAAGTACTGTACATAAGATAATTTTTGATGAGGTCTAAACTACTGTTAAAAAAAAAGTATTATTTCAGGGCTAGTTTCAGGTATTACAATAAGACTCAGAAAAAACAGTCTCGAGTGGTGTTAAAAATGATACCACTGGTGGGAACCCAGATTCATTTGTTTTACATTGAAAGTAACAGCATGAAGTTATAATATTCAAAAACAAAAAAAAACGAAAAAAATGATACCATACAAAAAGACATCCTTAGTTTTTACAGTGTGCATAGACACTTATATCATCACAGAGCTCAACTTTGACTGTTCACCCCGATCAGAAAAGAAAATTATTGGCTTGACAATAACGGGGAAAATGAAATTTTCCGTGATATTTACTCTTTTCGGTAGTTTAAGTTGAGTGTGTGAACATGAGATAATTTGGTGGTTCAGTGATGTTGCGGCTCAAGTAAAAGTTGGCATCCTTTAGAACTTCGGCTCTAAAGGAACTCTTTTTGAGGGTCCCTTTTTAGTTCGTTGATATACGATAGATGGCCATTGTCGGGCAAACGTTTTTTATTCTTTTTGAATACAAATTAAATTGAATAATAGAAATACCTAACTTCTTTAAAAAATTTGATATTAACTTAATATTGAAAGAGTATATTATATAATTTCAAATAGTACCGCGTATTTTGGTACATGCGCAGTTGAAAACGTCTGATCTTCAACATGACCTTAAAAACTTCAAAAAATAATAAAGTAAAATATGCAAAATCGTGGACTTTTAAAATACCCTGAAATATTTCAAATTCTTTAAAATCTTTCGATCTGCCATGAAATCTTTGAAATCATTTAAAATACCTTCAAACCCTTAACTATTCTAAATTCTTTGAAATCTTTTGATATCCCTTACAAACTTTCTATACTCTTTAAGATTCCTCGAAATCTTTAAAAATACCATAAAATCTTTGAAATCCTCCAAAATCCCTTTAATTTGAAATCGATTGAAAAATCTGGGGTTTTAAAATACCCTTCAATATTTCTAATACTTTGAAATCTTTTGATATCCCTTGAAATCTTTAAAATCTCTTTGAAATTCCTCGGAATCTTTAAAAATATCACAACATCTCTGAAATCCTGTAAAATCCTTCAATTTATTTAAACCTATTGAAAAAATCTTGGAATCTTTTAAAATACCCTTAAGTATTTTAAATTCTTTGAAATCTTTTGTTATCTCTTAAAACCTTTTTATTCTCTTTAAGGTTCCTCGGAATCTTTAAAAACACCATTAAATCTTTGAAATCCTCCAAAATCCCTTTAATTTGAAATCGACTGAAAAATCTGGGAGTTTTAAAACACCCTGAAATATTTCAAATGCTTTGAAATCTTTTGATATCCCTTAAAATTTTTTTAA
>CAKNYM010052680.1:447706-477853 GCA_932195095.1 Andricus curvator | reverse complement strand
TCAAAAATTTCTTTAATTTGAAATCGATTGAAAAATCTTAGAGTTTTGAAAATTCCCTTATATATTTCAAATTCTTTGAAATCTTTTGATATCACTTGAAATGTTTAGAATCTCTTTGCAATTCTTCGGAATTTTCAAAAATACCAGAAAAATCTCTGAAATCCCTTAAAATCCTTCAATTTATTGAAATCTATTGACAAATCCTTGAAGTCTTTTAAAATACCCTTAACTATTTTAAGTTCTTGGAAATCTTTTGATATCTCTTGAAAACTTTTTATCCTCTCTAAGATTTCTCGGAATCTTTAAGAATACCATGAAATCTTTGAAGTCCTCCAAAATCCCTTCGATCTGAAATCGATTGAAAAATCTGGGAGTTTTAAAATACCCTGAAATATTTCAAATACTTTGAAATCTTTTGATAACCCTTAAAATCTTTAAAATCTCTTTGAAATTACTCGGAATTTTTTAAAATACCACAAAATCTCTGAAATCCTTTAAAATCCTTCAATTTATTGAAATATATTGAAAAATCCTTGAAGTCTTTCAAAATACCCGTAACTATTTTAAATTCTTTGAAATCTGTTGATATCCCTTAAAATCTTTTTTTTTCTTTAAGATTCCTCGGAGTCTTTAAAAATACCATAAAATCTTTAAAATCCTCAAAAATTTCTTTAATTTGAAATCGATTGAAAAATCTTAGAGTTTTAAAATTCCCTTATATATTTCAAATTCTTTGAAATCTTTTGATATCACTTGAAATCTTTAGAATCTCTTTGAAATTCTTCGGAATCTTTAAAAATACCAGAATTTAAAATACCCTTAACTATTTTAAGTTCGTGGAAATCTTTTGATATCTCATGAAACCTTTTCATTCTCTCTAAGATTTTTCGGAATCTTTGAGAATACCATGAAATCTTTGAAGTCCTCCAAAATCCCTTCAATTTGAAATCGATTGAAAAATCTTGGAGTTTTAAAATAACTTTAAATATTTCAAATACTTTGAAATCTTCTGATATCCCTTGAAATCTTTGAAATCTCTTGAAGATTCTTTGGAATATTTGAAGATACGATAAAATCTTTGAAGTCCTTTAAAATCCTTTAATTTATTGAAATTTATTGAAAAATTCGTGGTGTTTTTAAAATACCCTCACATATTTCAAATTCTTTGAAATTTTTTTATATCTATTGTAATATTTGAAATCGTTTTGAAATTCCTTGGAATGTATAGAAATGCAATGAAATCTTTAAAATCCTTTGATATACCTTCAAATTGTTGAAATCGATTGAGAAATCTTGGAGTTTTTAATTATCCTCAAATATTTCAAATTCTTCGAAATATTTTGATATGCCATGAAATCCCTTAGTTCGTTTATTGAGGGTGTCTAGTGTCCTGGAAGTCCTTGAAAACCTGGAAAAGTCCTTGAATTCGTTTTTACCTGGAAAAACCTGGAAAAGTCCTTGAATTTTGCTCATGGTTCTGGAATTTTTGTTCTTTCAAAGCAAAAAATAGTTTTTTTAACTTTTTCTCTGCTGAACGAAAAAAGATTACCTTTTGAACAAGAGACTGTTTATTTTATAACGGTGAAAATCACAAAGCTACAATCGAAATGATATTTGAATATTAATGGTTAGAGCAAATAAAAAATTGGTCGGGATAAAGTTAGAGAATTTTGAAAATGAAGTTTGGGACTAGTAATTATTTTAGTTAGTAATTTATTTGCCTTGTATTTTTATTTCTTTTCTTACAGTTGTTTCATCCTGACGATTAATTTCCGTCAAGAATTTTATTATTTGGTTGCAAATTCAACAATTTTTATTAAAAAGTCATACTTTTTATTTGAAATATCTACTATTACATTATTTGTTGAGAATTCATATTTTTGGTAGAAAACTCATCTTCTTGGTTAAAAATGCCTTTTTTGGTTGAAAAATAATTTTTTAAACTAAAACGTAACTATTTAATTTTTGGCTGAAAATTGATATTTTTAAAATTGAAAATTCAATTACTTGGGTAAAACTAGAACCATTTTGTTAAAAATATGTTTGTTTGAGGGTTGATCTCTTTGATTGAAAAATTAAATATTTTGTTGAAAATTCTTTTTTTCATTTAAAATTTATTTTTTAACCTACAAATATAACTTTCCTATTTTTTTTGCTGAAATTTAATATTTTTAAGTCAAAAATTGGTCTTTTATTGGTATGAAAGTAAACCTGTTGGTGGAAATTTTCTCTCTTTTGATTAAAACTGCAATTTGTTGGTTAAAAATTAACTTTTTTGTTGAAAATATGTATTTTCGGGTTGAAAATGCTGTCTTTTGGCTTGAATGTTCAACCATTTCTTTGACATTTTTTCCTGTCCTGGCTGAAAAATATTTATTTGTTGAAAATTCGTCTTTTTGATTAGAAAATTCGTCTCTTTCATATAGAAAATTAATAATTTCGGGTTGGAAATTCAACAGTTTTGTAGTTATTTTTTTGTTTGTTAAAAGTTGACCCACTTTATTAAACATTCATTCTTTGGTTGCAGAATTGCAGATTCATTATTTTAGTTGAAAATTCATCTCTGGTTCAAAATTCAGTTATTTAGTTAACATTTTTTTACTGAAAATTAATAATTTTTAGTCGAAAATTAAATTATTTGTTTGCAAATTGGTTTATTTTGTTGAAAATTGGTCTTTTTTGGTAGAAAATTAATTTTCTTTTTTGAAAATTTGTCGTTTTGCTTAAGAAAGTCCTGGAATTTTTGTTTGAAGAAACGCTAGACACCCTGCTTTATTAAATTTCATCCAGTGTAATATTATTCATCCCAAATTATGAAGTATAAAAGATGCATCATCAAATTGTAAAATCTTCGAAGTGAGTCAAGGTAGAAGTGACAAAAGGTTCTATTATAGAACAGTTGAAATTCATACTTTGGGTTCATTTAGAAACCATTTATCATTTTGGGTTCCTTTTCAGCAAGAGAGGTTCCTTTTTCTTGCAGCTCCTTTGGAACCGAAAATTGGTTCTAATAGAAACCCCAGTTTTTTCTGTGTAGGCTCTTATATAATCGTAGTTTAGGGGAAACGACCCCACAGTAGATAATGATTTACAGTAGATAATCTTAATTAACTGGAAAACTGACAAAAAATGTTAATTACTTTTGTTAGTATAACGTTTCAGCAATGATACTTTATTTTCTAACGAAGTTTTATTGAAATTTTATAATTAATTAATGCGTGAGAGCATAAAATTAATTTTTAACCTGAAAACAAAAATTTCACTTCTTTTTTATTCATACTTGTTAACTCAATGAAACATTTTTATGACATGTTTATACATTAGAATCGAAGCTTGCAGTTTAATGAACAATATTTATTAATACAAAGTGTTCTTTCTTTAATATTTATAAATATTTGAGGACTTTTTATTAGATAATACATTTTCCAACAGTAGATAATCGGAAAATTACAAAAAATGTCTCTGTCAAAATTGGCAGCTCTGCGACTGTCTCGCAGTTGTTTTAAGCTCGGTTTTAAGTTAAAGGTTGTGTTTGTTTGTTTATTTTGATTCGTGAAGTTTTTAAATTCAAATTATTGTAAATAATGAACTAAGAAAATAGTGTAAATTATTGGTTAATAAAAAGCTCATAAATGTTAGTTGTGTTTTAAGGAGCCTTTCGGAAAAGATATCATTTTTAGGATTATGGTATGTAAAAATGCTGCACTTTTCTGTCATCGCAAGTCAGGTTAAATTTGATAAAGATTAAACATCTCGTAGCAATCGTACCAATCTCACGGTATATCAAAGATAAAAAAAATGTCAATAATTTAAACTTTTGCGATTTTTGTAAAGTAATCATAGTTTCAACTATTATTTACTCAATAAATTGATTTTAATTGTAAGTATACCAATGATAAATCATAATTATCCAGAATTGAGTATTCTGTCTTGCCCAGAAGCAATACCAGAAACGATTATCTATTGATGGACAAAGGTGTCAAAATCGCATCCTTGACCAGGTCTAATAAAAATGTTTAATACAGCTAATTGATTAATTTCGTGATATTTTTTTCTATAAGAATACTCAATTCAATATGTAAGCTTTATTTAACAACGATAATCTTTCTTGATTTTTGAAAACTGATGCAGTTATATGTTGTTGAATTTTTCCCTGTCTACTGTAGGGCGGTTTCCCCTACAACTTTAACGGTTCACTCGGATTAGCAAAAAAACGTTATTGACCCACTACAAACTTTTTAAGCCCCCTCCCCTTCCACCGAAAAGGAAAGACTAAAACTTTTGTATTTTCGATACGTCCTATTGTGCATGTTCCTCCTTAAGTGATAAACTGTGAATTGAGGTAAAAATAGATGTAGTAGACCTATGAATGGGAGCCGGAACTTCCTGGTTCCACCCAGAGGAGGACTTAAATTAGAACGTTTGAGATATCTATCTACTATAAAAACTTGATGTTCTAGTAGATGTTGTTTTTAATTCATGAAATTTTGAAATACAATATATTTCATGATTCACATATTATGTGAATCATGTACACTGGACGCGCAGGTCATGCCCTAAGGACCTAAGAAGTAAGGAAGGACGTTGAACGCGCAGTTGAACGATAATATGTTTTTGCCGCAATTGGTATTCGCAGGCAGGCACCTACAACCTAGAGTCGCACTCTGGCGGATGCCGGTTGAAATATCTCCAAGTCCTTGCAAAGCTTCGCCACACCCTGTCGCTGGACCGGTCTCGACTCGACGCTCGAGGCTCGAGTCTCGCCAGAGACTATAATAGAAACATGAGTGGTCGTCGCGTTAAAACTTAACTTAGCCAAGGGATCCCCTGCTGTTTATCTCGTTCAACATGAAATCGAGCATTTGTCATTATTTGAACAAGTTTTACTCGAGAACATTGGTCACACGTATTTGCACTGCTCTGTCATTGACACAAGGCGACACGACGCGGCTCGTCAGACAACTAATATTGATTATAAAACCGTGTCCGTGTGTCGACGATTTTTTCTCGCCGCTCAGCCTCCGGCAGTGCACGCGACACAAACTGTGAAGAGTTGGCCCTTTAAAAATACATATTTAAAAAAAAAAACTATCTTATAGACTTTAATAATTGTGGAGAAAAAATGCGTGTGTGATTTATGTAACTTCTTACGGCCGTTCTGATCGAATAGCAGCTGACTGCATCAGACATGTAAGTCATATTTAATTCACGAGACTGCAATCGTGCAAGTCGGCTTTAATTTACTGAGTTATTGTTCATCAGTGATGGGAAGTAACTAGTTTCTTTTAAGTAGTTGTTGTAGCTAGTTACTTTTTTTTTGGTAAGGATAGTGGTAACGTAGTTACTTTTGTAAATAAGTAGCGAATTGATAACTAGTTTCATTTTTTTTCAGTAACAGTAACTACAAAATCGTTACTTTTCTAGTTACTTTCGAAGTGCGGTTCTTTTAGTTTCCTTAATATATACGTTTTTCATATATATTTGTTTCTAAAATACGAAAGGAAAATTGGAATTTATCTCAACCCTGTAATTCAAAATTTTCTAAAATTTATTGAAACACTGTTAGAAAGAAAAAAAGTTAATTTCAGAGTTGAATATTAATTTTTGTTCTTGTTGAAAATTCATTCTTTTAACTGAAAATTTAACTATTCCAATTGAAGATTCATTATTTTACATCAAAATTGATCTCTTGGTTGAAAATCCTACTATTATTCGTTGAGAATTCATCTTTTTTGGTTGAAAATTTAATTATTTGGTTGAAAATTCAATAATTTTGATAGAAAAGTATTCTATTTGGTTAAAAATTCAACTGGTTTGTTAAAAATCGTATTTTGGTAAATGCAATTGTTTTTGGTTTCAAATTAAAATATTTTTTTTATCTAAATATCAACTATTACATTTTCCATTGAAATATCTTATTTTTTCGTCGAAAATTAATTTTTTCAATTGAAAATTTAGGTATTCCATTTTTTGTTTGAAAATTTATATTTTCTATTTTTGATTGCAATTTTTTTTTAGTTGAAAATTCATGTATTTTGATGAAAAATCGTCTTTTTTGGTAAAAAATTAATCTTGGTTGAAAATTCGTCTTTTTTATTGAGGTCAACTCTTTTTTATTTCAAATTAAAATCCTGTTTGTTTGAAATCTCAACTATTACATTTGTTATTGAAACTTCATCATTTTTGGTTGAAATTTCAACTACTTTGTTAAAAATTCATTTTTTTAAAAAAAGATTTATAATCAATAAATTGTATTGACTTCGCAACTATTTTCGTCCTTTTCAATACTCAAATTGTGGCGGCTAGTTTTTGAAAGTTTGTAAATTGAAATTTTTCCCAACACTGGAATTCAAAATTTTCTAAAATCTACAGAAACACTTTTGCAAAGAATAAAAAATATAATTTGCAAAGCAGAATATTCGTTTTTTGGGGGTTGAAAATTAATTTCTTTAAGGGCATGTGCCAGAGTATCACAGGACGAATTATGTGGTTTATGTTTATATTTGAAAAATATAAATATTGTCTTGAAATTTGGGAAAATGCTTCAAAATATACAAGGGCACGTCTGTTTGACCCATTGGGCTTTTTATTTATTTTTTAAATAGTGCTAAAATAGAAATGATATAATTGCATATTCAAACAATATTAAATTGGCAAGACTTATATATTTTGAACCATTTCCCAAAATTTCAACACAATATATGTAATAATTTTTCTAATTAAAAAGTCGTTGAATATTAAAACATGTAATAATTACTCACGTGACAGACTGTCACATCAACTTGAATGGAAATTTAACTATTACAGTTGATGATTCATCATTTTAGTTGAAAAATCATCTATTTCGTTGAAAGTTGAACTATTTTATTGAACATTTGTCTTTTTAAATTAAAAATAAATTCTTTCCACTAAAAATTTAACTGCTTCATTTTTGGAAAATGTATCCTTTTCAATTTAAAATTCATCATTTTAGTTGAAAATTGATCTCTGGTTGAAAATCTAACTATTATTGGTTGAGAATTCATCTTCTTTGGTTAAAAATTTAATTATTTGGTTGAAAATTTAATTATTTTGTTCAAAATTTAACAGTTTTTATAGAAAATTATTCTACTTGGTTAAAAATTCAACTGTTTTGTTAAAAATCGTCTTTTTGAATTCGTTTTTTGGTAAATGCAATTGTTTTTGGTTTCAAATTAAAATCTTTTTTGATTGAAATATCAACTATTGCATTTTCCATTGAGAATTCTTATTTTTTCGTCGAAAATTAATTTTTTCAATTGAAAATTTAGGTGTTCCATTTTTTGTTTGAAAATTGAAATTTTTTATTTTTGATTGCACATTTTTTTTAGTTGAAAATTCATGTATTTTGATGAAAAATCGTCTTTTTTGGTAAAAAATTAATCTTCTTGGTTGAAAATTCGTCTTTTTTTATTGAGATCAACTGTTCTTGATTTCAAATTAAAATTCTTATTCTTTGAAATCTCAACTATTACATTTGTTATTGAAACTTCATCATTTTTGGTTGAAATTTCAACTACTTTGTTAAAAATTCATTTTTTTTAATAAAGATTTATAATCAATCAATTTTATTGCCTCTGCAACTATTTTTGTCCTTTTCAATACTCAAATTGTGGCGGCTAGTTTTTCAAAGTTTGTAAATTGAAATTTTTCTCCACACTGGAATTCGAAATTTTCTAAAATCTATAGAAACACTTTTGCAAAGAATAAAAAATATAATTTGCAAAGCAGAATATTCGTTTTTTGGGGGTTGAAAATTAATTTCTTTAAGGGCATGTGCCAGAGTGTCACGGGATGAATTATGTGGTTTATGTTTATATTTGGAAAATATAAATATTGTCTTGAAATTTTAGAAAATGCTTGAAAATATAAAGGGCACGTCTGTTTGACCCATTTGGCTTTTTTTTTAAATAGTGCTAATATAGAGATAATATAATTGCATATTTAAACAAAATTAAATAAAAAAATTGGCAAGAAAGGCTTGCTCTTATATATTTTGAACCATTTCCCAAAATTTCAACACAATATATTAATTTTTCTAATTAAAAAGTCGTTGAATATTAAAACATGTAATAATTAGTCACGTGGAAAATTTTCACATCAACTTAACTGAAAATTTAACTATTCCAGTTGAAGATTCATCATTTTAGTTGAAAAATCATCTATTTCGTTGAAAGTTGAACTTTTGTGTTGATCATTTGTCTTTTTAAATTAAAAATTCATCTTTTTCACTAAAAATTTAACTGCTTCATTTTTGGAAAATGTATCCTTTTCAATTTAAAATTAATCATTTTAGTTGTACGTTTATCAATTCAGATGAAATTTTATCTCTTTGGTTGAAAATCCAACTATTTTTAGTTGAGAATTCATGTTTTTGTAAAAAAATTTTGTCTCTGTTTGGAAATTTAATTATTTTATTAGAAAGTCATTATATTCGGTTGGAAATTTAAATGTTTTGTTGAAGATTCAACTATTTGTTAAAAACTTACGTTTTTCGTTAAAAATTTATATTGGCGGGTTAAGTATTCAACTGCATTGTAGAAAATTCGCCTTTTTGGCGTAAAAATTCCGCAATTTGGTGGAAATTTTTGTTCTCTTCGCTAAAGAATCTTTCTTTGTTAAAAATTTAACTAGTTTCTTGAAAATTCGTCTCTCGTTTAAAAATTTCTCTCTTTTGGTAGAAAATTCGTCTTTTTGTGTTGAATTTGACTGTTTTTTTATTTAAACTACTACTACTACTACTACTATATTAAAAATTCATTTTTATGGTCTTATCATCTTAGTTGAAAATTTATCTCTTTCGTTGAAAATTAAACTATTTTGTTGGATTTTTTGGTTGAAAGATGAACTCCCCTGCTAAGAAATCTTTTTTTTTGTTATTGGAAATTATTTTTTTTAACTGAAAGTTTAACTGTTCTATTTTCTGTTGAAAATATATATTTTTTAGTTGAAAAATTAACGATTTCGTTGAAAATTTATATTTTTCAGTTAAAAATCCATGTATTTTATTAAAGATTCGTCTGTTTTGGTAGAAAATTAATCTTCTTGGTGGAAAACTCAGCAACTTGGTTAAAAGTTGAACTGCTATTTAAAATTCATATTTTTGGTTGAAGATTTATAATTTTAGTTAAAAATTCGTCTCTTTAGTTTAAAATTGATCTTTTTTAGTTGGAAATACAAATATTTGGTTGAAAATTCGTCTTTTTTGCTTAAATTCAACTATTTTTTATTTAAAATTAAAATATTTTGTGGGTGAAATATCTAGATATCTAATAATAATTAGGTAATTAAAATATATTATTTTTAATAATAATAATAATTATTATTATTATAATTAGGGGAAATATCAACACTATTCGTTGATAATTAACGTTTTTTAATGGAAAATTCAACTACTTGGTTGAAAGTTAAACTCCTCTGTTAAAAGTTAATTTTTTGCTAAGATATTGAAGTATTTTGTTGAAAATTCGTTTTTTTGTTGTTGTTGTTCAAAGATAGTTTTTTAACTGAATTTTTAATTGTTCCGTTCTTGGTTGAAAATTCAACTATTTGTTGAAAATCGAACGATTACTATAACAATTTCTGTTGGCCATAGGGGCCTAGGTATTTGTAAATCTTCCAGAAGTGGGATTCGGAACTAGGCAAATCTAAAAAAATAATGTTGGAAAAAAATAAATTTCCAGAGCCATTGAGATTTATTAAGAAAAAGTTACATTTTGAATCGGTAACGAAAACAATAACTTAGAATTTCTTTTAAAAAGTAACTTACTCATCACTGTTGTCCATTGGCAAACCATATTAAATTCTTTTCGATCCTCTCTTATATACGGTATTTATATGCTAGGGCAAACAGTTGTACTATTTTCGGACGAGATTAGAGGATCTATTTTGCTCTCGATTTTGCTCGTAGACTATAAACCACTCTTTGAAAATCAGAATGTTTTTAAAAATTTCCAAGAGGAAGTTCTATTGCCTGCTAAACGCGGATGATATGTTTAATTTATTTGTATTTAAATTTATATATAGAAGTAATTGTACTAATTGAAGTTAAGTCAAATATAAGTTTTTCAACAAAAACTTATAATTTTATTAATTTATTTAATCAGAGCGTATATTTGGTTAGGTCAAAAGACCTGTACACAGGAGTTGAATTAAATTATAAATTACTCTACTAAAATTATTATACTACTACGGAAACACTATAAATGATGATTTCTCTATATACTTTTCGAAGTAACAAATTTAATTTTAGCAACGCGATTTTTGATATTTTTCTCGCCTTATATTTAAATTTGAAAGCCCGGAACAGATATCAATTACTTTCAGGGTTCTATAACACAGAGAGTGATTTAATTTTTATGAATTGCATTTTGGAAGAGAATGTGTCGAATTTAGTCATTAAATAGGCCGTAGGTCAGGGGAAAAGTCAGGGATTTTGAAAAAAATCTGGCAAAAGTCAGGGAGTTTCTATAAGAGGCGCTTTAAATAACTGTGAAGGATAATAAATTTGAAATTTATAAATTTTAATTTCAAATTATTTTATTCCGATTATAAAAGATTCTATGTTAAAAGTGCTACAAGATTAATATTACAGTCTTTAAATATTAATGGTCAGGGAAAAATTAGGGAATTTTGAAAATTAAGTTTTGCGGACACGGTGATATAATATTCTTTTCAGTAATTTATTTCTCTTGTATTTCATCTTTTTTTATTGAAAATTCAACTGTTTTGTTAAAAATGTGTCATTTTGTGTTAAAAATTCAACTATTGTTCTTTTGTTAAGGCTTCAATTGTTTTGTTAAAAATTCCTCTTCCTTTGTTGAATCCAATTGTTTTTTATTTCAAATAAAAATATTTTTTGGTTGGAAATTAAACTTCTTGGTTGAAGGTTGAACCAATTTGTTAAAATATACATTTTTGTTTCTTGAAGGTTTATCTCTGTGGTTAAAAATTGAACTATTTTGTTGAAAATTCGTTTTTTATTAGTTTAAGGCCATGTGACGAGTGGGTCACGTGACCGGATCCCTGCCTTACCGACACTTTTTTTATTTGTTAACTTATTTTCACACGAAAAGCCACATCGAGTTGAAAATTTGGGATAATAAATAAGAAGCACTAAGAAAGGTGTGTCTGGTCCTAAATTTTAATAATCATGAAAAAAGAAAAAAAAATTATTTACAAATAAAACTTTTTTCATAATTATAAAAATTTAGAACCCGACCCACCGTTATTAGTGCTTCTTATTTATTATCCCAAATTTTCAACTCGATGTGGCTATTCGGGTGAAAATAAGTTAAAAAATAAAAAAAGTGTCGGTAAGGTAGGAATCCGTTCACGTGACCCACTCGTCGCATGGCCTTAAGGTTAATTTTTTCAACTCAGAATGAAACTTTTCCATTTTAGTTGAAAATTCGTCTTTTCTTGTAGAATACTAATCTTCATGGTTTGAAATGTCCTCTTTTTTGGTTAAAAATGCAAATGTTTGGATAAAAATTAACACTTTTGTTGAACATAGAACTGTTTTACAGAAAATTCGTGTTTTCGCTTTGAAGTTCAACAATTTGAATGGCATTTTTTTTCTTTCTTCACTAAAAAATCAACTACATATTTGGTTAAAAATTCATTTTTATGGTTGGAAAATCTTTTTTGTTTATAATTTAAATGTTTCATTTTTGGTTTAAAATTGATCTTTTTTAGTTTAAAATTCAACTATTTTTGGTCAAATTCATGTATTTTGTCGAAAATTCGTCTTTTTTGGTAGTAAATTATTAATCTTTTTAGTTTAAAAATCGACTGTTTGGTTTTAAAGTTGATCTCTTTTGGTAGAAGTTGATGTGTTTTGTTAGAAATGAAACTATTTTTGGTTGAAGTTTAATCTTTTTTTTATTCAAAATTGGACCATTTGGTGGGGAATTCAACTATTTCGTTCAAAGTTCGTCTCTGTTGCTTTTAAGTTGAACAGTTTGGTTGTAAATAAAACTGTTATGTTACAAATTAATTTTGTTTTTAAATAGAATTAATTAGTTGAAAATTCATCTTTCTTAATTGAAAATTCACTTTTTTTGTTGAAAATTCACCTTTTTGGGTTTAAAAGCGGACTGTTTTAAAAAACATTCTACTTTTTCGCATGGAAGTTTAACTATTAGGTTTGAAAGGCAACTGTTTTTGGTTAAACTTTAATCTTTTTTATTTGTAGAAAATTCGAGTATTAAAAATTCACCTGCTTTGTTGAAAATTTAAGTATTTTGTTGAAAATTCAAGTAGTTTATTAAAAAGTCACATTTTTTAGTTGCAAATTAAACTTTTTTGTTGAAAATTCGTCTATTTGGGCAGAAAATTCGTCCTTTTGGATTGAAAATTCATCTTTTTTTGTGTGGAAAATTCAACTGTATTCTAAAAAATTCAAATATTTGGTTGAAAATGCAACTGTTTTTGGATAGAGTTTAATCTTTTTTGTTTGAAAAATCGACCATTTGGTTCAAAATTCAACAATTTCGTTAAAAATGTATCTATTTTGTTGAAAATAAAATTATTTTGTTGAAAAGTCATCCTTTTGGATTAAATATTTATCTTATTAGGTTAAAAAATAAATTCTCAATTGAAATTGTTTTATTCCCCTTATAAAAGATTCTTTGTTAAACATGTTTTGAGTTTAAAATGCTAATCTTCATATGTATATTAATGGCCAGGGAAAATGTAAAATTGGTCAGTTAATAATCAGGGAATTTCGAAAATTAAATTTTTTTGCCACCCTTTTTATAGTTTCTGATCTTTGTAACAATTTCACTTTCGAATTGAAATCTAGATTTGAATGAAGTGAAAATGCATGCTTCATATAAATAGACAACCGGAGTACGCTGGCTTCATTCAATGAGAGCAGTGCATTCAATAAGCGCATTGAATATGAATTCAATACACGCAGAATTATTTCTAGTAACAAACGTTCATTCTTTTGTGTGTAGCTATACGAATGTATACATAATATTATACGAAAAAAAAATGTTTTTCTGTATAATAACTTAAATATTCGCTTATAAAACAAGTTTAAAAAACGGCGTTATCAAATAAATAAAAAATTGTTTTAAATCAATTAATTAAATATGGACTTTTCTTGAATTATTTTGAAATATTTTAGGGTACTTCAAATTATTCCAAAAAATTTTTGATCGATTTCAATCATTTGAAATGATTTCAAAGGATTTTGAAGATTTAAGGGTATTTAAAAAAATTCCAAGGAATTTTCAAGACTTTAAAAAAGTTTCCAGGGGATTTCAAAAGAATCCAAGGAATTTTTAATATATTCGAATAATTTGAAGAGATTCCAAAGGATTCTAAAGATTAATTGGTATTTTTAAAAATTCTAAGGAATTTTTAGAAGCTTTAAAAAGTTTTAAGGGATTTCAATAGATTTTAAAGGATTTGGATTGTTTTAGGGTATTTCAAAAGATTCCGAAGCATTGTAAAGTGATTACAAAAGTTTTCAAGGAATTACCAAGGATTTTAATGATTTTAAAAGATTTCCACGAATTTTCAATTGATTTCAATAATTCGAAAGGACTCCAAACAATTTGAAAAATGTTAGGGTGTTTTTAAAAATGCAAAGGAATTTTGAAAGATTTTAAATATTTTAGGAAATTTTTAAACATTTTAAAGGTTCAAAATATTTTATGGTATTTTAAAACATTCCAAGGAATTTTCAATTGATTGCAATAATTTGAAGGGATTTCAAAGAATTTGAAAGATTTTAGGCTGTTTACAAATTTAAAGGAATTTCAAGAGCTCTAAAAATGTCAAGGGATTTTAGAGGAGTTGAAATATCTTATGGTATTTTTTTTATATTTCAGTAGGTTAAAGTTATATCAAAGGATTTGAAACATTTCACGGCATTTTTAAAAATTCCAGAGAATTTTCAAGAGCTCAGAAAAAAAGTTGCAAGGGATTTCAAAGAATTTGAAATATTGTAGGGCATTTTTAAACATTTGAAAAGTTTAAAATATTTTATGCTATTTTAAAAGATTCCAAGGAATTTTCAATAGATTTCAGTAATTTAATGTGATTTCAAAGGATTTGAAATAGTTTAGGGTAATTATAAGATTTCCACGAATGTTCGATTGATTTCAATAATTTGGAGGGATTTCAAAGAATTTTCAGATTTTAGGGTGTTTTAAGAAATTCCAAGGAATTTCAAGAGCTCTTCAAATTTCATGGGATTTTAAAGGATTTGAAATATCTTAGGGTATTTTTAATAGATTTCAATAATTTAAAGTAATTCCAAGGAATTTTTTTATTATTTGATGCGCTTTTCAGTAAACTAAGGAAATACGTGCATATTTTTAAGTTTCATTTTTTTTCTATTTTTGCGGATCCTGAAACACGATTTATTTTTACACAAGATCCGTAAAAATCCGTTTACACAGGATCCGCAAAAAAATAGAAAAAAATTTTGTTCAAACTTAAAAATATGTACGTGTTTTTTTATTTTATTAAACAGAGCATCAAAAAATAAAAATAAAAGAAAAACATTTTTTTGAAACTTTAGGTAGAAGTTAACCAAATTGAATTTTTCGTCAGTTTTTGAAATATTATATTTCGACGAAACATTTTTTCCTACATTTTTTTTCGCTCCAAGGATATTTACTTCCATAAACTTTCTTTTCATAAACTTTTTTATTTATTCCATACACAAAAAATCTAAAAAAAATTTTATTTGAAAATTTTTAATCGACTTAAACCAATGGTGAAATTTTTTTTTAAATTGGTCGTAATGACACAACGAAACTTTTCAGTGCTATTACTAAGGAATCTAATCAGTTTTTTCGGCCCACCCTATTGGGCAAGTCGATTGAAAATTTTCTAATTACAAATTTTTTGTGTATGGAAAGAATTTAGTTTTCAATTTTTTGTGGGTAAAGTTTATGGAAGTGAATAATCTTAGTTGGAAAAAAAGTAAGAAAAACATTTTTCGTCGAATATTTTCAAAGAATGACGAAAAATGCACTTTTGTTAATTTGTACCTAAAGTTGGCAAAAAAAAACAATGTTTTTTGTTGTTTTATTTTTTGAAGCTCTTTTTGATAAACTAAAGAAACACGTACATATTTTTAGGTTTCAAACAAAAATGTTTTTCTATTTTTTACAGATCCTGCAACATGAGCCATTTTTACACAAACTTATTATCTGAACAGTGATAATTAATAATTAGTCAATTACATTTATTGAGAATTATAGTAATTAATTCATTATTGATTAAGAGTAGTCAGTTAATTATATTCATTGATAATTATTGTAATTAGTTAATTACATTAGTTGATAATTAATATAAATAATTAATTATTATCACTTTAAAATTTTCGTTTTTACATTCAAGCTATTTTTTGACTGCATATCAATCTTCTTATGCCGATTTCCATGATTACTGATCAGTAAAAATAGAAACTTCACACAACAAAAAATGTAAAAAATCCTTTTACATACACAAAAAACTTGAAAATTTAAAATTTGAATAATTTCAATCAATATGCCCAATGGTGAGAAATTTTTTGAAATTTTTTCTTAAATTTGTTCGTAATGCTCCAGAGAAACTTTTTAGTGCTATTGCAAATGAATCTACTCATTTTGAGTTTTTTCGGCCCATCCTAATGATTAAGCATAATTAATAAGCCATTTATAATATACTAATATCTTATTTATATTGACTGTTTTTATTTTTTTCATCATTTACTCATTTCATATTCATAAGTTCTTTGTTAGTTGCATTTTTCAATTAGAAAATTTTCAAAATCATTTATTCATTCCATGAAAGGAGTCTGAAAAAGCAGGCAGACTTATTATTAATTGGATACATACTCTCGAGTGCAAGGGGAAATAATGGTCTTTGAAGAAGGGATCAGTATTACGTGCAGGGTCAAAAGGGTTTGCCCATGGAAGGGGAATTCTTTACCATTTTCTATGGTGCATCATTGTAAACGATTTGATAGAATCACTTGCAGAGGGTCGAGGCTTTCTGAGACTGGAACTACATGTACTGTAACTGTGATAAAATATTGAAAATATTGAAGACTAAAGATTCGACAGCGTATCTAATATATTCAGGGTGTCCAGCGACCTTGAAAAACCTTGAAAACCTGGAATTCTACTTGATTTTTTTTTAAACCTTGAAAACCTGAAAACCTCCTTGAATTTTTCACGAGAACCTTGAATTAATTTTTTTTAAATAGTTAATTTATTGAAATGTGAAGAGTAATTAAAATATTTTAGTCTATTATGAAAGAAAAATCTCGTTTAGAAGAGATATTGCTACTGAAAAGTTTTTTATTTATCAAGATATAATTTATTTTTTGTTCATTACAGAATAAATAGATTGCAAGGCGCTTTTTCTAGACTGGTGCCAATTATTTTATAGATTACAATTAACAGACTTTAATATTGTGAATAATTCTATAAGTTTTTTATTTCTTCTGCGCTAATACAGAATGTTAATGTATACATTTTCTTGTGATATTCAATTTACAAATTATAAAAATTATTAGTTGAAAATTTCGATGTTAATTCAATTTCAGAATTAGAATGAGCCATGGCCATATGATTTGAAATAATTCAATGATTTCAACGAATACGAAAGGTTTCACAAACAAAAATTTAAGAAAGATTTCACAAATATTTCGAAACATTTCAAAGATTTGAAACGAGTTCAAAATTTTTTAGAAGATTTCACAAAGATTTCAAATATTTTAATGATTTCAAATTAATACAAAAGATTTCACAAATATTTAAAAAATTTAATAAAGATTTTAAACAAAACAAGAATTTCAAAGATTTCAAACGTTTTCAATTTTTTAGTGAAGATTTCAAAGATTTCGAAAGGGTACAGTAGATTGGAAAATATTTCAAAGCTTTTAAAGGGTTTCAACATTTTTCAGATGATTTAAAAATATTTCACAAGGATTTTAAATATTTCAATGATTTCAAACGAATACAATAGATTTCACAAATATTTCAAAGATTTTATACAAAATTTATAAAAGATTAAAAAAGAATACAAGAATTTCAAAGATTTCAAAAAGGGTACGGTACACTAAATTTCAAAGATGTAAAAAAATTTGAAAGGTTTTGAACGATTTCAAAATTTTTTAGAAGATTTCAAAAGATTTCACAAATATTTAAAATAATTAATAATGATTTCAAAACTTTTCGAACATTTTAAACGATTTCAACATTTTTTAGAAGATCTCAAAAGATTTCACAAAGATTTTAAATATTTCAAATGATTTAAAATGAATATAAAGATTTCAGAAAGATTTCACAAATGTTTCAAAGATTTCATAAAAAATGTATTAAAGATTTAAAAAAAAACAAGAATTTCGAAGATTTCAAAAAGGGTACAGTACACCAGATTTCAATTTTTTTAAGAAGATTTCCAAAGAATTCACAAATATTTCAAAGAATTAATAAGTATTTCAAAACATTTCAAGATATTAAACGATTTCGAAATTTTTCTGAAGATTTGAAAAGATTTCACAAAGATTTTAAATATTTCAATGATTTTAAATGGATACAAAACGTTAAAAAGATTGTAAACTATTTCCAAATTTTTTAGAAGATTTCAAAAGATTTCACAAAGATTTTTAAATATTTAAATGATTTCAAACGAATAAAAAAGATTTCACAAATATTTCAAATAATTAATAAGGATTTCAAAACTTTTCGAAGATTTAAAACGATTTCAACATTTTTTAGAATATTTCAAAAGATTTCACAAAGATTTTAAAATATTTAAATGATTTCAAACGAATAAAAAAGATTTCAGAAAGATTTCACAAATATTTCAAATAATTAATAAGGATTTCAAAACTTTTCGAAGATTTTAAACGATTTCAACATTTTTTAGAAGATTTCAAAAGATTTTACAAAGATTTTAAATATTTCAAATGATTTTAAATGAATATAAAGATTTCGGAAAGATTTCACAAATGTATCGAAGATTTCATAAAAAATGTATTAAAGATTTAAAAAAAAAACAAGAATTTGGAAGATTTCAAAAAGGGTACAGCACACCAGATTTCAATTTTTTTTAGAAGATTTCCAAAGAATTCACAAACATTTCAAAGAATTAATAAGGATTTCAAAACATTTCAAGATATTAAACGATTTCGAAATTTTTCTGAAGATTTCAAAAGATTTCACAAAGATTTTAAATATTTCAATGATTTTAAATGGATACAAGACATTAAAAAGATTGTAAACTATTTTCCAATTTTTGAGAAGATTTCAAAAGATTTTAAAATATTTAAATGATTTCAAACGAATAAAAAAGATTTCAGAAAGATTTCACAAATATTCTAAAGAATTCATGAGGATTTGAAAAGATTCAATGAATTTCAACAAAAGACACCAAATTTCATAAAATTTCAAACATTTCACAACGATTTTTTAACATTCCAAAAGATTTTTAAAGATTTCACAAAGATTTTAAATACTTCAAGAGATTTCAACCAATTCACAAAGATTTCAAAAGCTTTCTTTGGAAACTGTTGGCCAATAAAAAATGAAATGGCTCATTTTTTGCATGTATAAAAAACGGTTATTTCATTACTTGATGTAAAATGTAGACCTGGAAAAACTTGATTTCTTGACCTGGAAAACCTAGAAAAGACCTTGAATTTTCTTTCTAAGAATCGCTGGACACCCTGATATTGTTAAATTTTAGTTATTTTAACAAGTACTGTCGGGCATTCCTAAATTGATAACTTAAATTACTTACCGGAGTTTTAACCAGAATCTAGAACCAGTTAAGGCCAGTTCTAGATTCTGGTTAAAACCTCCTTAAGTAATTTAAACTATCAATTTAGGAATGTCTGAATTCACCCCACATGTCCAAAATTACCCTGCTTGACGGGAATTACCCTTAATTTATTAGATTTTAAAGCTATACCCAGACTTCACACTCTTTTCCCTATTCTCCGCTTTTCCCCTTTTTTAAGGAATTTCTCTTTTTACCCCAATTTAAAAAAAAATTCCCCTTTTTCTCATTTTTTCGCTTAAAAGATTCGAAGGAATTTTGAATAGATTTCAATAATTTGAAGGGATTCCATAGGGTTTTAAAGATTTCAGGGTATTTTTACAAATTCCAAGGAATTTTTAAGAGATTTAAAAAGTTTCAAGGGATTTCGAAAGATTTCAAAGGATTTGAAAATTTCTCGGGTATTTTAAAAGATTCCGAAGATTTTTCAATAGATTTCAATCATTTGAAGGGATTTCAAGATTTTTTCCAATTCCAAGGAATTTTCAAGAGCATTACAAAATTTTAAGGGATTTTATAAGGTTTTGAAAATAAGAAAATCCAACTGTTTTTTCGAAAATTCGTCTTTTTTCTATAGAAAATTTGTCTTTTTGGGTTAAAAATTAATCTTTTTTGGCACAAAAGTCATATTTTTTTATTGAAAATTAATCTTTCTTGATTGAAAATGAACTTTTTTGTTGAAAATTGAACTATCTTCTGAGAAAATGGGTCTTTGTGACTAGAAAATTCGTCGCTTTAGGTTGACAGTTCTTTTTTTCGGGTTTCAAAGCCAATTCTAATTTTAGCTTGAAAATTCAACTCTTTTATTACAAATTCAACTGTTTGAATTGTTGAAAAGTCTCTTTTTTTACATAAAATTCAACACCTTCATTGAAAATTCATGTACTTTGTTGAAAACTTGTCTTTTTGGTAGAAAATTAATTTTCTTGCTTGAAAGTTGAACTACTTTGTTAAAAATTCATTTTTGTTTAATTTTTGACTCGAAAACTCAATTCTTTTGTTAAAAATTCAACTGTTTGAATTGTTGAAAATTCGTCTTTTTTGGTCGAACTCAACTGTTTTTTATTTAAATTTAAAATCTTTTTTGGCTGAAATATCAATTATTATATTTTTCGTTGGGAATTCATATTTTATTGCTTGAAAAGTCAACTATTTGGTTGAAAGTTGAACTACTTTGTTAAAAATTAATTTTTGTTTGTTTGTTAAAGATTCACCTCCTTGGTTAAAAAATTAACTAACTAGTTGAAAATTAGTGTTTTTTTGGTTGAAAATTAATTTTTTAAACGGAAAATTCATCTTGTTTAGTTGAATTCAACTCTGTTTTTTTAATTTAAAATTAAAATCTTTTTAGGTTGAAATATCAAGTTTTTTTTTTCATTTAGAATTCACATTTTTTGTTTGAAAATTCAACTTCTGGGTTGAAATTTGAACTACTTTCTTGAAAATTCATTTTTTTCTTGTTGTTAAAGGTTCAATATCTTAGTTGCAAATTTATCTCTTTAGTTAAAAATGCTACTGTTTTGTTCAAAATTAATCTTTTTTAGTTGAGAATTGAACTATTTGGTTGAAAATTCATCTTGTTTTTTCAGGGTATTTGTACAAATTCCAAGGAATTTTTAAGAGCTTTAAAAAGTTTCTAGGGATTTCGAAAGATTTCAAAGGATTTGAAAATTTTTCGGGTATTTTAAAAGATTCCGAAGATTTTTTCAAATTCCAAGGAATTTTCAAGAGCATTACAAAATTCTAAAGGATTTTATAAGGTTTTGAAAAAAAGAAAATTCCACTGGTTTTCCGAAAATCTTTTTTGGCACAAAAGTCATCTTTTTTTTTATTGAAAATTCATCTTTCTTGATTGATAATGAAAATTTTTGATGAAAATTGAACTATTTTATTACAAATTCAACTGTTTGAATTGTTGAAAATTCGTCTTTTTTTATAGAAAACTAATCTTCTTGGATAAAGATTAATAATTTCAGTAAAAAATTCATCTCTTTGGTTGAATATTTTTAACTTAAATTAACTATTCCATTTTTGGTTGAAAATTGATCTTTTTTAGTTGAAAATTCCACATCTTCATTGAAAATTCATGTATTTTGTTGAAATTTTGGCTTTTTGGTAGAAAACTAATTTTCTTGGTTGAAAGTTGAACTACTTGTTAAAAATTCATTTTTGTTTAATTTTTAACTCGAAAACTCAACTCTTTTGTTAAAATTTCAACTGTTTGAATTGTTGAAAATTCGTCTTTTTTGGTCGAACTCAACTGTTTTTTATTTAAAATTAAAATCTTTTTTGGCGGATATCTCAATTATTATTATATTTTTCGTTGGGAATTCATATTTTATTGCTTGAAAAGTCAACTATTTAGTTGAAAGTTGAACAACATTGTTAAAAATTAATTTTTGTTTGTTTGTTAAAGATTCATCTCCTTGGTTAAAAAATTAACCAACTTGTTGAAAATTAGTGTTTTTTTGGTTGAAAATTAATTTTTTAAACGGAAAATTCATCTTGTTTAGTTGAATTCAACTCTGTTTTTTAAATTTTAAATTAAAATCTTTTCAGTTTGGAAAATAAAACTTTTTTTTTTTATTGAGAATTCACATTTTTTGTTTGAAAATTCAACTGCTGGGTTAAAATTTGAACTACTTTGTTGAAAATTCATTTTTTTGGGTTGAAGGTTCAATATCTTAGTTGCGAATTTATCTCTTTAGTTAAAAATGCAACTGTTTTGTTCAAAATTAATCTTTTTTAGTTGAGAATTAAACTATTTTGTTGAAAATTCGTCTTGTTTGGTTGAATTCAACTGATTTTTTTTTATTTAAAAGCAAAATCTTTTTTGGTTGACATATCAATTATTATATTTTTTGTTGAGAATTCATCTTTTTTGGTTAAATATTCAACCACTTGGTTGAAAGTTGAACTACTTTGTTCAAAATTCATTCTTTTGGTTGAAGATTAATCTCTTTGGTTGAATAATTGAACTAATTTGGTGAAAATTATTTTTTTTTCTGAGAATTAATTTTATAAACTGGAAGTTCGACTTTTTGGCTGAATTCAACTGTTTTTGGTTTAAAACAAAAATATTTTTTGGTTGAAATATTAACTTTTATGTTTGTGATGAGAATTCATCTTTTTTATTGACAATGCAACTACTTGGTTAACAGTTGAACTAATTTGTTGAAAATTAATTTTCTTTGGTTGAAAGATGAACTTCTTTGTTTACGATTGTCGACAATTATAGAGACTATGATTTTTCTTTCTTATTGTTAATAAACTGAGAAAGAAGATTACTTGAATTAAATAAATGTAATACTAAATACGTCCAACCTAATATTTTTGTGATCGAAATAAATTTTTCTTATAACAAAAATGTTTTCTTTTATTTGAAAAACATTATTTCTTGAAACAAGAAAAATTTCTTTCAAGCAAAAAAATATTTGGTTGGATGTATTTGGTACTACATTTCTCTGATTCAAGTAATCTTTTTTCTCAGTGTACAGAATATTTAATTTTTTACAGAACTTAATTTTTTCTATACCTTGATAAAGGCCCAACACGGAGGTACCGAAATGTCTGTTTATTAATCTGTAATAAACTACTTTTTATACGGTATCAGCGAAAAAAAATTATATTCTCCAATCGAAGAATTTATCACAAATCAATGAAAAAGTTCAAACAAGTTTAACTTGCTTCTCAAACTTAGAAACTTTAAAATTCTTTTTTTATTTAAAATTGAACTATTTTTTTGAAAGTACAATGTAGTTCAAGTTGGAGTTTTAGTAATTTAAAGCGTTTCATATTGAATTTAATATACCTTAATTATTTTTATTTAAAGGTGTTCATTCCCCTATTCTTCCCCTATTTTCGTGAAAAATCACCCTATTTCCCCTGTTTTCAAATAATTTAGGCATTTTGGGCTGTCAAGTCTGCATACTGAATTTAAGTCAATTGTTAATACTTAAAAATGGTGATTTCAGGCGGATCCGGAAGAACGGAGGGTGAGGGCGCGAACGACCCCTCCAACAGACGTGGAGGTGGTGGCAGTGTTTTTGGAGGTGCAGGCACCAGGGGTTCCGGTATTCCCGGAAGCGGCGGCGGGGGCCGTTCGAGGGACGAGCCTCGACGGCATACCCTCAGCGGCGATCATCAGCCTTCCTTGCATCACCAACAATTCAATTCTGCTCAACAAATTCATCAACTCCATCCACATCACCTACCACCAGTTCACAGCCAATACGGAACTCTACCTGGCCGACACACCATGGATCTTGAGGTATATTTTATATCCACACTTTAATAAAAATAAGTCACTAAAATCTATGTGGCAGAAATAACATTTCATAAAACTAATTTCCAGGGCTCGCTTTGTACGACTTTTTCTACTTTTTTCGCCTTTTGTGAAAAACGCAACTTTTTTGCGACTTTTAGAAGAAAAATAAGTCACAAAAAGGGTTTCATAGCCCATTAAGACGTTAATTAAGTTGTTCAAACCTCCCCATCTCATACTTCCTCTCCCCTCCTTTCCCTAAATTTCCGTCCTTCCCCTCTACCCCTGTTTCCACACCCGACACTTCAACATTCGCTTTCCCTCTCTTCCCCAACTTTTTCCTCATCTACTTCCCTATCTCCTTACTTCCTCTACTTCCCTATCTCTTCACTTCCTCTACTTCCCCATCCACATTTCCCCTCAATTCCTCTACTTCCCCATCCCTAATGCCCCCTCTCCTCATTTCCTCTCAATTCTCCTACTTACCCTCCCCAAATTTTCTACAATTTCCCTACTTCCCCTCTCCTGACTTCCCCTACCTCCTCATACCCTCATTTCCTCTCACGTTCCCTACTTCCCCTCCCCTCATTTCCATTCACGTCCTCTACTTCCCCACCCCTCATTCCCCATATTCCCCCTCCCTTTACTTTCCCTACTCCCCCGCCCCTAATTCCGCTCCCCCATTCCCCTCAATGACTCTAATACCCCTCCTCGCACTTCCCCTGCCCTCATTTCTCTGTAATTCGCCTATTTTCCCTCTCACAACTTCTACTACTACTTTCCCTCTATTACTTCCCTTCATTTTCCCTCTCTTCCCCTCAGTTTCCCTAACTTCATTTCCCCTCAATTCCCCTACTTCTCCTTGTTATTTCCTCTCACTTCCCCTACATCTCCTCTCATTTATCACTTTCTCTACATCCCCTCATCTCATTTTCCCTAATCAGTTTCAATTTTAATCACAATGAAACTCGTAAAATCGAAATTCAAAACCTGAAAAAATGGTACCATTTTACAATTGAGAACATTAACATTTCTAATTTCGTGAATCCGTATTCAAAGAATCAATTTTTTTAAATCGCAGGCCTTATTAGAAGTTGGACATTCTTAAGTCGAAAACGTTCCAAATCGAATAATTTCAAATTCAGTCACAGTCTTCACACTCTTCCCCCTATTCTCCTTTTTTAAGGAATTCCCCTTTTTCCTCCTGTTTTCAGGAAACTTCCCATTTTCCCCTTTTTCTCGTTTTTTTCACTTAAATGCGAATTGTATTAATAGCAGGCCTCACAGACCGGTCCCTATATCCCCTATTGTACCCTATATTCAGTTCAGGTCCCTCAAGTACCCTATTTTCAAGATTTGGTCCCTGTGGTACCCTATTTGCAGCCCATAAATTAATAATAATTACTTTTTAGTTATTTTTTTAAGATAAAGCCACGATAGTTACTTCGTAAGAAAAAGTCACTATAGTCACTTTTCTTTGAATAAATAACTCATGGGTTAATCACTATTCAATATATAGTCTATACCTATTTCTGAATTTTCTTGAATTATTTTGAAATATTTCAGGGTATTTTTCGAGTATTTTTAAAGATTCCGAAAATTTTTGAATATATTTCAATAACCTGAAGGGGTTTTTAAGATTTTAAGGTATTTTTAAAAATTCTATGGAAATTTCAAGAGCTTTTAAAAGTTTCAAGTGATTTCAAAGGTTTCAAAGAATTTTAAATATTTTAGGTGATTTTAAAAGATTCCCAAGAATTCCTCTATTATTTTTAATATTATTAATTTGAAGGGATTTCAAAGCGATTGAAATATTTTAGGATAAAGAATTTTCTTAAATTTCGGAAGAAATGGAACGATTTTACAGGACCTGTAAGGTTTTAAGATATTTTAAAAGATTTCTGGGTTTTTTATAAGGTTTCCGACGACTTCAATTATTGTAAGGGTTTTTTAAAGCTCTCAAGGTATTTTAATAAATTTTCCAGTATTTCACGAAATATCAGATTTCATAGAATGTCACGAGATTTTACAATATTTTAGTGGATTTTAAAGAATTTACTCACAAGAAGTACGGTATTTTGTAGGGTTTCAAAGATTTGAAGAGATTTGAAATTATTTTTTGGAATTCACCCTGATTTCTTATAAATTTATCCTGAATTCTTTTAATTATTTAGAATCCGTTTGAATTTTTTGAATTTACTTGAATTCTTCTAAATTTACTCAATTCTACTTAATTGAATGGATTTTAAAAAAATTTTCTTTTTAATTTCTGTTGAATCGATCCTGTGGATCAATTGATAAAACGATCAAAGTATTTGAAATATTTTAAGGTATTTTTTCAAACACAATATTTAGGGGTATTGTAAAAGATTTCCAGGCGTTTTTAAGAGCTTAAAAATTTTTTAAGGGATTTCAAAAGATATTAAAAGATTTTAAATATTTTAAGTAAAAGATTCCCAGAACTTTTTGATTTATTTCAATAGTTTGAAGGGATTTCAAAGGGGTATAGGATATTCTAAAAGATTCTAAGGGATTTTATCAGATTTTCGAAGACTTCAATGACTTTTTGACATTCTAAGAGCTCTGAAGGTATTTTGATAAATTTTCCAGCATTTCAGAAAGTATCATCAGATTTCATGTAATTTCATAATGGATTTCGGAGAATTTATTCACAAGAAGTGAGGGATCTCGTAGGGTTTCAAAGATTTCAAGAGATTTGCAAATATTTTTTGCAATTCATTTGGACTTCGCTTTGAATTATTATTAGTTTATCCGGAATTATTTTTAATTCTTCTGAATTCTTCGAAATTCACTAAATTCTACTCAATTCAGTGAATTTTTAAAAAGTTGTGGTTTAATTCATCTTGAAGTATTTAAAACTCACCTAAAATTCTTAGGCATTTCATCAAATTCTTTTAAATTCTCTTTAAGCTTTCTGAACTCATTTCAAAGTTACTCAATTCAATGAATTTTTTCATATTCTTGAATTGTTTTGAATTCACTCTAAATGCACTCAAATTTTATTGTAATCAATGGAATTTCTTTGATTTAAAATTTGTTTTCCAATTAATTTGAATTTTTTTAAATTCTTATTAATTTACCCTGAATTATTTTAAATTCTTTGGAATTCTCTTGAATTTTTGTAATTCACTTAAATTCTTCTAAATTTACTCAATCCTACCTAATCAGTGGATTTTGTTGAATTTTTGAAAGTTTTTATTTAATTGGTCCTGAAGTTTTTTAACCTCACCTTGAATTCTTAAGCATTTCATTCAATTCTTTTGAATTCCCTCCAATTTTTCTAAGCTCATTTCAAAGTTACTGAATTCAATGAAGTTTTTTCATATTTTTAAATTGTTTTCAATTCATTTGAATTTTTTAAAATCCATTTTGAATTTTTATGAATTTCATTCAATTTTTCTCGTTTACCTTAAATTCCTCAAAACCTATTCGAATTTTACGGAAATCAATGAAATTTTGTGGCCTAAACATTTTTTTCCAATTGATTTGAATTTTTTTTTAATTTATCTTAAATTGTTTTGAAGTCTTATGAATTTATCTTGAATTTGTTACCCTTTGAGCGCGAAAAAAGTACCCTATGGTCCCTATATTTTATCCCATAGGTACTGTGAGGCCTGTAATAGAACCCAATAAGGAAATCCAACTATTCTTAGTTGAAAGTTCATTCTTTTTGTTTACAAATTCGACTATTTGGTTGAAATTTTAATTATGTTGTTGAAACTTCATTTTTTGGTTGAAAATTTAACTTTTTGTTTAACATTCACCTTTTTGGATAGAAAGTTCATCCTTTTGGATTGAAAATTAGTCTTTTATAGAAGAAAAGTTATCGTTTTTAGTTGAAAATTCATCTTTATTGGTTGAAAATTAGCTTTGACTCTTTTATGGTAGAAAAGTCTTTTTTTTAATTAAAAACGATCTTTTTCCTTGAAAATGTAACTCTCTTCTAAAAAAAATCGTCTTTTTGGCATGGAAATTCTACCATTTGGTTAAAAATTCATCTATTTCTTGAAAATTCAACTTTTCAGGCTGATAATTCAACTGTCTTCTAAAAAATTAGTCTTTTTGGCTTGAAAATTCAACTTTTTGTTTGAACATTCATATTTTTCAACAGAAAATTCGCCCTTATGGATTGAAAGTTAATATTTTTTGGTGGAAAAGTAATCCTTTTTAGTTGAAAATTCATCTTTATTGGTTGAAAAGTAACATTTTCGTTGAAAATTCAAGTGTCTTCTGAAAAAGTCGTCTTTTTTCTTGAAAATTTTTTTTTTTATAAATTTAACTATTTGGTACTCTATATTTTATACTCCCAACTTCAACTTTTGGCAGGAGCTAGGAAATGTATTTTTTATTTTAGTTTAGTATTTTACAAACGTGATCTTTAAGATTTTAATTTTATTTGAACCCTTAAACCTTATTTATTTATTATTATTATTTGAACCCTTAAACTGTATATATTTTTAAATCAAAGAGAGAAATCTTCACGTTTTAAAATGAAAATATATAAATTGGAATAGCGGATTTTCGAGAAAAAAAGATTATAAATCAGATCTGGAGCAAGAAATTTTCCAACTGAATTATAGATCTGAGTTGTACCTGGATTTAAAAAAGAATTATAATAAAGTCTTATTCTGACTTGGAACATTGAATTTTCGAGAAAAATGATAATTTTGAATTGGAAGAGGAAATTCTCCAAATAAATTATATGTAATTCTGAATTGGATCAGAGAATTTAAAAAAAAAAAGTTAATTCTGACTTGGAACAGGGAATTTTCCAAAAGAATTACAATTTTCATTTGGAGCGGGGAATTTTCAAAAAGTATTACAATTTTGAGTTAGTACATGGAAATTTCAAAAAGTCGTATATTTGCCAGACCAGGAAAATGAAAAAGTGACGTTATCTCTGCCCATCGCCGCCGATTCTTCTATATCTTGGATTTTTCATTTTTAAAAATTCTTTGTGGATTTTTTTGTTACTAAGACACTTTTTATGAAATCTTTATAATGTTTTTTTTTTAAAGTTTGCATGAAAAGAGTTTATTAAGTTATAACACCTTGTTGTTAAATCTGAAGAACTTTTTCCATTATCTTTCTTGGAGTTTAAATTATAAAAGAGAATCTTCTTTCGAGATCGAGAAGATTTACGATCCTTCCTTATAAGATTTCGTGAGAATTTTAAGTTTTCTCATTTAAAAATAATTTGAATTACTTCTTTTTCTGGAAATATATTACGATTTTTATCCATTCTAGGGCCCTGCACACTTTTTTGTCTAACATTAATAGATAGGCAGGAGGGTTTTCTAAACACAAATTCCTACCTTACCGACATTGATACTGTTCCACAGCTGAAGTGGTTCATGTCCCTGCTAAGTGACTAGAATGTTCTCGAAGGGCCCCGAAAACGTCACAAAATGATACTGCGCAATTGTGAGAGACGAATTTACGTAAACAACTTCAAGGTTATTTATTATCTCAATTAAGCATTTTGCGTAAACACTTTCGATTTGTCCTTGCATTTTCTACTGCTTCATATAGATTAAAAAAAATAATAATATAAATAATAAAAAAAATATGAATGAAAGGATAACCTTGAAGTTGTTTACGCAAATTAGTCTCTAAAAATTGCACATTATCATTTTGTGATGTCATCAGGTAAGGTAGGAATTTGTATTTAGAAACCCCCCTGCACATCTACTAACCTTTAAAATTCTATTTAACACTTTTGTTTACCATATTATTAATTACAGAACCACGTGATATGTTTTCAGTTAATATTTAGAGAAACATTTTTTTATATATTTATATTATCTGTGTTTCGATTAATCGACCTATATAGACCGACAGGCCTCGGACTCGCGCCACTATTGACAGTTTTTGACACTTTTTTCACAATGAAACTATTTTGCCAGTATTTTGAAAAAAGTTAAGGTATTTTTACGGATTTCCCCATATTTGAGGGTTTCATAGAATTTCAGAAGAAATTATAAGATTTCAAAGAATTTTAAATATGTTGAGGAATTTAAAAAGATTGATGAGCTTTCTAATTATTTTTAGAGGATCTCCACAGATTTCAGGAGTTCTCAAAAGATTTTAGCGGGTTTTATACGATTTTATGGGAGATGTATTTTCTCTGCTCATCTGGCAAACCTGGAAAACCTGGAATTTTCAGGGATTTTTTATATAGCTGGAAAAAACCTGGAAATTTCAGGGAATTTTGTTAAACTCAAGGAATTTTTTCGAGAGCGTGCCCTTTTAAATTGTAATATAAAATTAAATAACAATGGGTTTTCATTCATAAAAGTAGCTTTATATTACTGGATTTAAGTATTTTGTTGAATTTTTTTTTTAATTAATTTTTTTTAACTGAAAATTTAACTATTCTGTTTTTGGTTGAAAATTGATCTTCTTTACTTGTAAATTCAAGTATTTGATTGAAAATTCATGTATTTTGTTGAAAATCGTCCTTTTTGTTTGAAAATTAATCTTCTTCATTGAAAATTCATTTTTGCGTGAAGATTCAATAGTTTGGTTGGAATATCAACTAGTATATTTTTTGTTGAGAATTTTTTTTTTATTTGATTCAAGTACTTGCTTGAAAGTTAAACTCTTTTGTTAAAAATAAATTTTTATGTTGAAGATTCATCATTTTAACTGAAAATTCGTCTCTTTAATTTAAAACTTGAATTATTTTGTTGAAAAAACTTTTTTTTTGTTGACAATTAATTTTTTTAACTGAAAATGTATCTATTCCAGTAGAATATTCCATGGTTTTAGTTTGAAATTCATCTTTTTGGTTAAGAATTAATTTTTCAAACTGAAAATTAAAAAATTCAATTTTTGCTTGAAATTTTATCTTTTTAGTTGAAAATTCATGTATTTTTTATGAAAAATCGTCTTTATGTTAAAAAATTAATCTTCTTGGTTGAAAATTCATATTTTTGGTCGAAAATTCAAGTGTTCCAGTTACAGATTCATAATTTTAGTTGAAAATTCCTCAGTTTGGGTGGAAATTTTACTATTTTGTGGAAAATTGGTTGTTTTTGTTGGTT
>CAKNYM010052680.1:417783-429349 GCA_932195095.1 Andricus curvator | reverse complement strand
GACACTTTTTTCTCCCTTTGGCATCAACTGAAAACATTATCAGAAAAACCTGGCGTATTTTTGAAATAGGGTGACTTTATTGAACTTTTAAAATATTCGGGGGTGGCTGGGGTGAGTTCTACATGTGCTGAAGGGTTGGGACTTTATGTGTGCCCCTTTGGCATCAATTGAAATTATTATCAGCAAAAATTGGGCGGATTTTTGAATTAGGTTGGTTTTGTTGAATTTTAAAAATATTTAGGGGTAGCTTGGGTGAGTTTTATATCTGATGAGGGGTTGAAAGTGCTTTAAGAAGTTTTTGGGGTTGTACGCGACTATTTTCTGTCATAAAATATCAGCTTTCATGCATTTAAAAATAAAATTATTTTTCGTTATTGATTAATGCGTTAGGAACTTCATACTCATTGTTTAAGGGATGGTAAAACATCCCCTAAAATTAAGTCAAAACATATTCTTGCTATGTACGCTTACTCCACTTATTGAAAAGTCGTTTCATGCCGTAGAAGATGAATAAAAATCTCTATTTATTTTAGTTACTAAGAAATGATGATTTACATATGTTACTTGGATGTTTAGGGTACAAAAACACCCCCAAAAACATGCTGTATATCCAAAGAATCGTTAATATTTCTAGTTCGTGGGTATGAATCTTTTGATTCGGTACGCCTGATCGTCAAAATATAAAAGTTTTAGTCAAATCTATCATAGCGTTTTTGAGAAAAAAAAAACATTTTGCTGAAATAAGCATTTTTCCATTAAAATACATGTAAAAATCGAAACTTTGGACAAGTGTTTGTCTAAAAACTGTCCATCTTTCTGACATTTTTCTTTCGAATTTTTAGTTTGCAGGTTCGAAAATACAAGAAAAAATTTTTTTTAGAATTTTTTATCATAAGGCTTTTTTCTGTACATTTGGTGCGGGGTCCTTTTCAATTATTTAATTTTGAACGCTTTTAATTATAAATAATACATTTTCAATTTCTCTGAATTTTCAATGATTCAATTTCCAAAATTCTGATCTTAAAATATTCAATTTTTAACGTTTTATCATTGTCCTACTTTCGAAATTTTAACTGGAAATCATTCAATATGGTGATTCTTCAATTCAAAATAAAATTGTTTAATTTTTATCGCTTTGACTTAAAAATTATACAAGACCATCGCAGAGATGCTAATTTTGACAGTGCAATTTTACGCAAATTTCCAATTACTGTTTGATAATGTAATGTTAAATAAAAAGTCCTCAAATATTTCTAAATAATAAAGAACGAAGTTTTTTGGCAATATATATTGTTCATTAAACTTTGATTCTAATGTAGAAACATGTCACAAAAATGTTTCATTCATGTAGAAAGTATGAATGAAGACCAGACAAAAAAATTTTTTTTCAGTTCAAAAGTTAATTTTTCACCATCGCACATCAATTAATTATAATGTTTCGATGAAACTTCGTCAGACAATATAGCATCCTTGCCGAAATATTATACTAACAAAAATAATCAATATTTTTTGCTAGTTTTCTAGTTAATTAAGATTATCTACTGTAGGGTGCTTTCCCCCAGTTACTTTTTTGTTAACGATAGTGATAAGGAAGTAACTTTCAGGGCTCAGATCGTGTGACTTTTTCTAATATTTTCGACTTTTTTTAAAAAAATGCGACTAATCGAGTTTTTTTCCTTTTTCTTAGAAGTTCACTGTACTTAGTTTCACTTTTAATCACAATGAAACTGGTAAAATTGAAATAAAAAACTAGAACATATTGTATACTTTTAATTGAGAATATTACAAATTGAACAATTTCTCATTAAAGCTTTATACTTAGAAAATTTTTAATTATTAGCTTTGGAAATCCGTATTCAAAGTTTTAATTTTTTCTTTCAATTAAAAAACGAGTAATTTCAAATTCAATTACAGTCTTCACACTCTTTCTCCTGTTCCCTTTTTTCGCCCTTTATAAAGAATTCTTCTTTTTTCCTCTGTTTCCAAGAAAATTCCCATTTTTCTCGCTTTTTCAATTAAAAGCGAACTGAATTAATAGGACCTAATAAGAAAATTCAACTATTTTTCGTTGAAAGTGCATTCTTTTTTTTTTAAATCAACTATTTAGTTAAAAATTCAAGTATTTTGTTTCGTCGAAAATTTAACTGTTTTGTTAACATTTGTCTTTTTGGTTAGAAAATTCATCCTTTTGGATAAAAAATTCCTCTTTTATGATAGAAAAGTCATCTCTTTTGGTTTAAAATTCTTCTTTCTTGGTTTAAAATTAACTTTTTGGTGGAAAATTTAACTGACTTCTAGAAATTTATCTTTTTTGGATGAAAATCCGTTCAAATTTCATCTTTTTTTTTGAAAATTAGTATTTCTTGATTGAAAGTCCAACTATTTGGTTAAAAAGTAATTGTTTTTACATTCTTATTCATGAGAGTATAATGTAATCGTCCCAATTTTCGATCTCTAGTTTTTAACGGATCTTTACGTTTCGGCACTCACAGAGTCCGAAAATCATAAAATTTTGTCGGTCCAATCGAGGCAGCCTTTGATTAACTTGTTAAGGGTCCTTACAGATGAGTAAAAGAGTTACAAATTATCTTAGTGAAATTTTTAATTTCGATGAAAATTAGAAAAATTATATACTTTTCAAAATTTTCAAAAAATAGAAAAATTATTTTTCTGATAGATTAAGAAATTTCGTTTGAAATGTTTGCTAGATATCAAATATATTACGAAAATATCTCAGTTAAATTTTTATATTAGACCAAAATTCAGAAAGTTAGAGCTTTTTCAAAATTTGAAGAAACAAAATTTTGTGAGTTTTAGAAATTTTTGTCCAAGTTTCTGGTACACGATAAAAAGACTTGCAAATTATTCTAATGCCATTTTTAATTTCGGTACAAATTAAAAAGTTATATGCTTTTCAACATTTTTAAACTTTTCAAAAAATGAAAAAACAATATTTTTTTATAAATGAAGAAATATCAATCCAAATTCCTACTAGGTATAAAATATATTTCGAAACTATTCTCATTAAATTTTTCAATTAGACCAAAGTTCAAAAAGGTAGATCATTAAAAGCGTTATTTTTAATAGATTTTAACCAGATTTATGGTACAAATTATCTCAATGAAATTTTTCAATTAAACACAAATTGAAAGTATTCTGGAATATTTAATCATAGTAGAGTTGTTTTAAAACTGAAGTTTGAACAAACGGAATCAAAGCCTACGGCTTAATGCCTCTATTTAGTAAATTTGCAAAAATTAGGTTTTTTGATTAACATTATATTGAAAAACATACCTACTTCTTATATGCATTTTTTTAAATTCAATTATTTGGTTGAAAATTCATCTTTCTTCGATGAAAATGATCTTTTCTGTTGAAAATTCAATCTTTCGTTTGTATTTTTGACTTGGAAATTCAACTATTTGGTTACAAATTCAACTGTTTGGTTAAAAATAATTTGTTAAATTCTTCTATTTTGTTAAACATTTATCTTTCTTGGTTGAAAACGATCTATTTATTTATCTAATTCTTAAAAATCTAATCTAATTTTTAAAAAAATTGAAAAGTCGACCATAAAGAAAATTCAATTATTTTGTTCAAATTCATCTTTTTTGGTTCAAAATTCTTTCAATAAATTTGTCTTTTTGCTTGAAAATTCATGTCTTTTGATTGAAAGTTCAAATATTTGGTTCTAAATGCAACAATTGAATATTCATTATTTTACTTGAAAATTCATCTCTTCAGTTGAAAATCCAACTCTTATTGGTTGAGAAATGATCCTTTTTGGTTAAAAATATTATTATTTGGTTGAAAATTTAATTTTTTTTTTCAAAATTCAACAATTTTGATAGAAAATCATTCTATTTGGTTGAAAATTAAATTGTTTTGTTGAATATTCCCCCTTTTCGCTTGAAATTTCAACAATTCGCTTGATTTTTTTTCTCTCTATTGACGAGTCTTTCTGGCTGAAAATTTAACTAATTTGTTGAAAATTAATTTTTTCAATTAAACATTGAAGTCTTGCATTTTTTGTTGAAAAATTAAAATTTCTATTTGTTTCTTAAAAATGTATCTTTTTTAGTTGAAAATTCGTCTTTTTGGTAAAAATTAATCTTCTTGGTTGAAAATTCATGTCTTTGGTTTAAAATTTAACTATTTTTTTAAAATTCGCCTTTTTTGGTTGAGTTCAACTGTTTTTGATATAAAAATAAATTTTTTTCTGGTTGAAATATCAACTATTATATTTTTCATTGAGAATTCATTTTTTTTCGTTGAAAATTCATTTTTTGAATTAAAAATGTAATTGTTCCATTTTTGGCTGAAAATTTAAATTTTCCATTTTTGCTTGAAAATTCGTGTATATTGTTGAAAATTATACTTTTCTTGTAAAAAAATTGATCTACTTGGTTGAAAATTTATCTCTTTGGCTTAAAATTTAACTATTTTGTTCAAACTTCTTTTTTTTTTTTTTGATTCAAAGTGTTTTTTATTTGAAATAAAAATCTTTTTTGGTTAAAATATCAACTATTAAATTTTTCACTGAAAATTTAACTATTTCAGTTTTTCAAAATTTATCTTTTTTATTTGAAAATTTAGTTGAAACTTTAGCTACTTTGTTTGAATTTGATTCCATTATTTGGTTTAAAATTTCTCTTTTTTAGTTGAAAATTTATGTATTTTTTGGAAGATTCGACTTTTTTGGAAGAAAATTAATTTTTTAACTGAAAATTTAACTATTTAATTTTTGGTTAAAAATTCTACTATTTTCTTGATTCATGTACTTTTGTTAAAAATTCAATGTCCTCGATATGAAAAATTAACTATTCCATTTTTGGTTGAAAATTGATCTTTAGTAGTTTGAAAATTCAACTAGTTGTTGAAAAGACGTTTTCTAAAACAATTTTTGTTGGTCCTAGGGGCCTAGAAAGTTGTAAATATTCCAGAAGTGGGAGTCGCTACTAGGTAAATCTAAGGAAACACTTTTGGAAAGAAAAAAAAAATCATTTCCAGAGCCATAGAGATTTCTAGCCTAATATAGGAAAATTAGAATTTTTCTCTCGGCAGATATGAATGAATTTCTGTGAAAGTTAATTTTTGGATCCTCAAAAGTAGATAATTTTCATTTGAAGTTGATTATCAGAATGATATGCAATTGTTTGGTATCCCGGGGTTTACTGTGTATTTTCCTCAGTATATATTTCTTATATAGGTAAATACATATATATGTCTAAAAATAAAAAAGTAACTAAGAAAAAGTTACATTTTGAAACAGTAACGATAACGATTTCCTTTTAAAAAGTAACTTACCCATCACTGTTAATTGCATACCGAAATACTGTTGAATTTTTTTTTGTGAAACTAATTTTACAAATTTGTAGGTCTCATCTGAGAGATATCAGGGACCGTAGTGTGCTACGATTATTTGAAAGCTCGGATGGAATGCCAGGTCCTCTTGGAGGTCATCCGGGCACTGCTGGCCTTCCACCTCATTGGGAAGATCAGAGTTACTTCAGTGAACCCGAATTCGATAGCGAATTTCAACACCAGCACATTCACAAATCCAAGGTAAGTGTCCAAGTTTTTACAACATTTATTTATATTTGATGCTTCAATTTCGTCTTACACATAAGTTCATCATGCTCTAGAGCAATCGTTGAATACAGTATACAACAAGAAGACGTTCACACATATATAATAAATAAATAAAATCTGCTCTTCAAGGTACTTGAGTCGGAAATTAAAATTTTCTAATAGAATTAAATTTCAATTAGCAATTTCTCTAAAAATCTAAAAGGAAAAATAACCTTATACTCTACACTTATACTACAATCTGTATGGCAATTTTTAAAATTGGTGTAATTTTTGTTGCCACATTCCTTCTATTTCTTCTACCGAGACAAATAAGCCTCTAGATTTGTGAGCAAAGCTGTCTTAAACAGCCCTGAGTAGAAAAAATCGTACTGCATCGTGCCTTAGAACCACCAGAATAATAAACCAACTTTTTAAAAAGTGTTTAATTAATTTACGGTACTTAAATTCAAGAGGCAGTTTGAGGCACACGATGATCCCAATCATCACATTGATGTGTAATTTTCTCTTTAAAGAAATCAGTACTGATTTACTTTTGTCTAGAAACTCAATTTAAAATGCCTTGCACATCGGCACTGTTGGAATATGTAACGCTCCCGAATACAATTTCTTTGCCACACTCCTCCATCCCATTATCAGAGCTCTCTCGAAAGGTTCATCAGCACAGCCATCGCAAACATCCATGACTTGTTTGACTTCACCTTCTGCTGGTTCCCTCTCTTCAGCTTTAGATTCTGGAGCCTTTTTCAACTGGACACCGAAATTCGCCAAACCAGAAAAGTAATCATTGTCTAAATTCTGTTGCACTATGAACGAATCATCCAAAACGGATCCATCAGAAAGTTGTAGTAAGGCTCGTTTCGTCTTTGTATCAGAATCCCGCTTCGTTAAATTCTTCTGGCCGAAAATGGTGTCCGTCTTCTTAGCAACGAAACTTACCTAGATAATGAATAAATGTATTAAGCAGAGTAAATTATTTTAGCACAACAATTCATAGCGTAGATTCTACATACTTTATCCTCTTCATTGGCGGACAAATTTTTCGCAGGCTCTGCTTCTTCTCCAGCATTGTCTCTTTTTGACAACATTTTCTGCCCAGCAATATTGCGGTATCGTCTGTCAACGAAACTATAACCATTTATAGGATTTATTGGTGATGACAAGCTTGAAAGTTGTGGAGTATTCGTACCGAAGAATTGTGTAGGTCTATACGTATTCAGGATGGACGGATATCTAGAAATTAGATTTGATGCTGGGGGAGGGGTTGAAACGGGAATAGGATTCGCTGGAGGGAAAGGTTGAGGTGGTGGAGCCTGAGGGGTGGGAATACTTGGGTGACGTAAAGTAACACCATTCTGCACAATTTGAATGTGGGCACCAGGATTGATCTTCACCTTGAAAAGGATTAAAATTTGAAATAAGAACTGCAGAATTTCGCCTCATTCGAAAAGGAATTATGAAATGCTTTTTGTCATTACTTGGTGATTTATCTGTCCTCCGGTCAAGTAAGGGTTCATTGGTAAAGAAGGACCAGTCACAGGTGCCTGTGGAGTTGTTGAAGGTGGAATATTGTTGTTCGTGTTGTGCTCGTAGTGATGCGCATGATGATGCTTGTGATCCCGATGAGCTTTTCCTGCTGTTAAAGCTATTCCATAAAGCTGGACCATCGTTACTTCGCCGAGCATACCGCCGGAACCTAACGTTTAAATGTGTTATAATCGGTAGCAACACGTTTACATAAGAGTGAAAAAAAAAGGTAACAGTCTACCTGGAGGTGCTCCTTCTCCTTCGAGGAATCCTCCAGCAAGTTGTCTTTGCTCTTGTCCAGTAATGGCAATACCTCCGCCTTTTATGACATGTCCCACCAACTGTAATTGAAGTAATTGGACTTGAGAAACGCCTCTTTATATAAGTAGAAGCGGGATATTAATACTTTGTGAGTAAGAATGGAACAACACATTTCTAGAGTAAAAACGGGGGGAAAAAACAATTCAGAGTAAAAACGGAATTCGTCTTTTTCTCGTTGGAAATTTAACGACTTGGTCCATTTTTTGTTGCTGAAGATTCATCGTTTTAGTTGAAAATTCATTTTTTTTTGTTTGAAAAACAATTTCTCAACTGAAAATTGTACTATTTCATTTTTTGTTAAGAATTCAACGTTTTCTAAAACATTTTCTGTTGGTCTTAGGATGTTGTAAATCTTTTATAAGTGGCAGTCGTAGCTAGGTAAATCTTAAAAAACACTACTTGGGTTTTAAACTACTTTGTTAAAACATCATTTTTTTATTGATCATTCATCACTTTGCTTAAAAATTTAACCATTTTTTAAAAATTCGTTTTATATTTGTTTGAAAATTCATATTTTTTAGTTGAAAATTCAAGTACTTGGTTGAAAAGTCTCTTATTTTGTTAATAATTAATCTTCTTTTTTTGTAGATAATTAATCTTCTTGGTAAAAAATCAACTTTTTGATTTAAAATTCAACTCTTCAGTTTTGAGTTGAAAATTCATATCTTTGGTTGAAAATTCATATTTTTTAATTGAAAATTCAACTACTTGGCTGAAAATTCTCGTATTTTGTTAATAATTCATCTTTTTTTTGTAAAAAATTAATCATCTTGGTAAAAAATTAACTTTTTGATTGAAAATTCAAGTCTTTAGTTTTGAGTTGAAAATTCATATCTTTGGTTGAAAATTGAACTATTTAGATAAAAATTCGTTTCTTTTTGGTAGAGAATTAATTTTCTTCACTGAAAATGTAGCTTGAAAATTCATCCTTTTGGTTAATAATTCAACTACTTGGTTGAATAAAAATCTGTTTTGGTTGAGGATTTTGAGGTTTTTAAAAATTAAAAATTAAAATATTTTTTAGAAATATTAACTATTAAATATTTTGTTAAGAATTCAATTTTTGTTAAAGAATCAACTATTTGGTTTAAAGTTGAACTAGTTTTTGAAAAATTAATTTTGTTTGTTTGTTGAAGATTGATAATTTTAGTTGAAAATTCAACTGTTTTGTAGAAAATTCAACAAGTTGGTAGAAAATTAAACTATTTGGTTGAAAATAAATTTTGTTGAAAATTCAACTACTGTGGTAGGAGATTAAACTATTTCATTAAAATTTACACTATTTATTTGAAATTTCAACTATTGTGTTGGAAATTAATTTTTTCTTTATGTAAATTAAATTTTTTATTTGAAAATGTAGCTATTCCATTTTTGGTTGTAAAGTTTTCTTTTATAAGTTGAAATTCAACTTTTTGGTAGAAAATTCATGTATTTTTTTGAAAATTCGTTTATTTGGGTAGAAAATTAATCTTGTTTGTTAAAAATTCATAATTTTATTAGAAAATCTAACAATTTTTTTAACAATTCGCTTTTTCAAGTAAATTCAACCGCTAAAACATTCTTTTCTTTTTGTTGGAAATAAGTTGTCTGAAATTAAAATGTAACGATTCCATTTTTGGTTAAAAATGTATATTTTTAGTTGAAAATTCATCATTTTTTATTGAAAATTAACTTTCGGGTTGTAAATTCTTCTTTTCCGATTTGTATTTAAAAGTCAACAGTTTTCTAAAATATTCTACTTTTACATGCAAAACTTAACTTTTTTATTGAAAATTTATATTTTTCGGACTGAAAAATGAAAATTCAACAGTTTTGTAGCAAATTCGCCTTTTTGTATTGAAAATTCAACAATTTGGTAGAAAATTTAACTATTCGGTTGAAAATTCAACTATTTCCTTTAAAATCCATCTTTCTTGATTGAAAATTAACTTTCTGGTTGAAAATTCTTCTGTTCCGGTTTAAAATTCAATTGTGTACTAAAATATTCGGCTTTTTATCCTGAAAACATAACTATTTTCTTGAAAATTCGTCTATTTGGATAGAAAGTTTATCTTATTTGTTGAAAATTCGTCTATTTGGATGAGGATTCAACAATTTTGTTAAAAAAATTTCTTTCTTCGTTGAATTCAGCAAGTTGATAATTCGCTTTTTGTCGATTAAGATTATTTTTTCTAACTGAAAATTTAACTATTCCATTTTTGGTTGTAATCCTCTTTTTTTTAGTTAAAAATTCATCTATTGCTTTGAAAAATCCCGTAATTTATTGAAAATTCGCCTTTTGGTATGAAATTAACCTTCTTGGTTGAAAATTAATCTTCATAGGTTAAAAGTTTAGCTATTTGGTAAATAAATTCAAATATTTTTTTGAAAGTTTAATTATGTTGTTGAAAATCCAACTGTATTTTAAAAAATGCGTCTTTTCCCCCTGAAAATTCAACTATTTGATTAAAAATGCAACTAGAAAATTTTTTTTTTCCGATAATATTGGTGTTAAATATATCGACACGGATTAAAATTTTATTTTTTGATCAGAGAAATGTCACGTGTTACAAAACCACAAAGTCACGTAATATGTGGACGCTCCCATATAGTGTTATTTTTTTTTAGGTTGAAAGATTAGAATAGCAAAAATTTATAATCTATATCTGATCGTTTCATAAAAAGTGGGCGAACTTGACTTGGCTATCGATTCTGATAATTATACATTAGCATTTCCGCATCACGTTTTCGACTTGAAAAAAAATGACTTTCTAACTAGTTAGTGATCGATCATATCACTTTTACGGTTCGGTAACTTTGACGGCCGCGGCCAGTGCGTATCCGATGACGATATCATGTACAATCTGCAATAGTTCCCGCTTCCCGGATGAACACAACGTGTGATCGGAAAGTGCCGGAAGTGTAATCGACGAAATAATTCCTCGCGCGTTTAGCGAGATTACATTAACAATGGAATGAAAAGCGAAAAGCTCTTATATGAAATGCACGTGTAAACAATGCCAGACCACTTGACTACCGTGACTAACCGAAAGAACTGCCTTTAAACATCGTTGCAAATACTTTCGCCGGTTACGCCGCACCAACTTTCGAGAACATGTTAGCACCTATAGACTGCAGTGCAAAGGCGAAAATACGAATCGGAATTGACGACCTGGAATCCCACGGGCGAACGATTAACCGCTAACGTAATATGCTGGATGAGAGCCAGAATGGGTTCGAGAAAATTGGAAATGTTTCATTTATCCAAGGCGGACACAGTACTGACAAATCTTGGCAGGTCTTATTTTACACTAGGGTCAAAGATCAAAATCATGAAAAATTATATTTTGCTCGTTATTTACCAGCGCATAATTGTTTTTGTGAGCCAGGTGAATGGTTAAAGTTGTATACTATGATGATATAAGTGCCTATGTAGTATACAGGGTGTCCTGTGAGTTATCCTTATCATTGTAGGGGCAGGTAGAACAAAAAAAATAGTCGAAAAGTTCCATAAACTTTTTGGGTCCGATGCGTATGTTGGGACTTACAGAGATTTTAAATTATATGTAGGTGAGCTGCTTGTGCGACAGTGTGCGTGCATGGAGACTAGCGTCGTGAACTTGGAAGTAGTGATGACGATCGCTAGTCTCCATGCATGCACACTGTGACAAAAGAGGCTCACTTACATACAATTTCAAAGCTCTGTAAGTCCCAACATACGTGTCGGACCCAAACAGTTTATGGGACTTTTTGACTTTTTTTTGTTCTAATCGCTCCTATAAGGATAAGGATAACTCGTGGGACACCCTGTAGATCTCATCAAAAATTATCTTATGTTTGCACACTTAAGTTAAAGTACCGAAAATGTTAAAAATCATGAAAAATTGTATTTTCCTCATTGCTTTCAAGTCAGTCGTATATTATAATGATAAAAGTGCCTATGGAGTAAAGACCTCATCAAAAATGATTTTATGTTCGGCACTTAAGTTAGAGTACCGTACATACGATTATTTTTTGGTGAGGTATATACTGTATATACACTTATATTATCATAGTACACAACTTTTACAGTTTACCCGGATCAGAAAAAAAAGTTAGCTTGGAAATAATGAGGAAAATACCATTTTTCGTGATTTTTACCATTTTCGGT
>CAKNYM010052680.1:372998-417773 GCA_932195095.1 Andricus curvator | reverse complement strand
GAGGTCTATACATCATAGACTCTTATATAATCTTAGTAAACAACTTTAAATGTTCACCCGAATTAGAAAAAAATTATTGGCTTGAAAATAATGAGGAAAATACCATTTTTCGTAATTTTGACCATTTTCGGTACTTTAACTTGAGTCCGCGAGCATAAAAAGATATTGGTGGGGTATATACATTATAGACACTTATATAATCATAGTATACAACTTTTACGGTTCATTCAAATCAGAAAAAAAATTATTCGCTTGAAAATAACGAGAAAATTGCACTTTTTCGCGATTTAGACCTTTTACCGCATTGTGCGAATTGAGAGAATTTTTTTTTTTGTAAAACTTTTAGTAAGTCATTTTAGCACCCACTGGAAACTTTTCAGCGGCAATTTCAATGCCCAGGGCTCTCACACAGTTACTTTTTTTCAAGATACTTTTTATTCACTTTTTTAAGGAAAAGGTCACTTTAGCCAGTTTAATCCATCTAATTTTAGATTTTATCTAAAAAGAAGGAAAGTTTAATTAATCTATGTATGAAATCTATAGTAAACTATTATATAAAAATGCTATTCAATATCAGACTTCACACTCTTTCTCCTATTCCCCTCTTTTTCCGTCTTGTAAAAAATTTCTATTTTTCCCCCTATTTTCAGAAAAATTCTCCTTTTTCTTACTTCTTTTGCCTGAATGCGAACTGAATTAATAGAACCCAATCAGAAAATCCAACTATTTTTGGTTGAAAGTTAATTCTTTTTGGTTGAAAAGTCTACTATTATATTTTCGGTTCAGAAGTCATCTTTTTTGGAAAAAATATTATTTGGTTGAAAATGTAATTATTTTGTTGCAAATTTAGATAGAAAATTCATCTATTTTGGTAGAAAAGTCATCTTGAAGCTTAAATACTCAACTCTTTTGATGAAAATTTATCTCTTTTGGTAGAAAAGTAATCTTTTTTGGGTGAAAATTCAACTCTTTAGTTGAAACTTTAGCTATCTTGGTCGATAATTAACTTTTTTGATGAAAATGCATCTCTTTTCTGGTAAAAAAGTTATCTTTGCTAATGAAAAATGCAATTATTTGTTTGACAATTAATAATCTGTTTTGGTTGTGGATTCAACTATTTTGCTAAAAATTATTATTTTTTTACCTGAAGATTCATCATTTTAGTTGGAAAATCTTCTCTTTGGTTAAAAATTGAACTATTTTGTTGAAAATTTGTTTCTTTTTTGTTGAAAATTAAATTTTTCAACTGTAAATTTGACTATTCCATTTTTATTTAAAATGTATCTTTTTTTAGTAGAAGCTTTAAATGTTTTTGGTTGAAAATTCATGTATTTTGTCGAAAATCTGTTTTGTTGTAGAAAATTTATCTTCTGGGTTGAAAATTATTGTTTTTAGTTCAAAATTCATCTATTTTCTTGAGAGTCCATCTCTTTGTTTGAAAATTAAACTATTTTGTTGAAGATTCTTCTTTTTTGTTTAAAATTAAGGGTTTTAACTGAAAATTTAACTATTCCATTTTTGATTGAAAATTGATGTATTTTATTGTAAATTCGCCTTTTATGGTAAAAAATCAACCTTCTGGATTCGGTTTTGGCTTAAAAAGGTAACTATTTTGTTGAAGATTCGTCTTCTTGGATTAAAAAGTCTATTATTTTCTTAGAACATTCAATTATTTGGTTGAAAATTAAGCTTCTTCTCGAAAATTCATACTTTCGGATGTTGAAAATTGGGCTTTTACTGATTCGAATTAAAAATTAAAATCTTTTCTTGGTTGAAATATCAACTATGTATCATATTTTTGGTTATGAAATAATATTTTTGATTAAAAATTCAATTACTTGGTTTAAAGTTCAACTTCTTTGTTAACAATTTTTGTATTGAAGATTCGTCATTTTGTTAAAAATTCAATTGTTTTGTTGAAAATTGAACTAATTTGTTGAATATTCGTCTTTTTGGATAAAAAAATTCATCCTTTCGGATTGAAAATTCAACGTTCTTCTGAACGTTCTTTGTATGTTTGGCTTGAAAATTCAACTATTTGATTGAAAAAGCAACTGTTTTTGGTAGAAGTTTAATCTTCTTTGTTTATAAATTCAACAAGTAGGTTGAAAATTCATCTTAGTAGGTTGAAAATTCAACTGCTTGGTTAAATGCTTATCTATTTTGTTGAAAATTCGTCCCTTTTGCTTAAATAATTCATTTATTTGATTGTAAATGGAACTGTTTGGTTGATAATTAATTTTGTTTTTGTTGAAAATTCAACTATTTGGTTGAAAATTCATCTTTGTAGGTGTAAAGTTTAACTATGTGGTAAAAAATTCAACTCTTTCGTTGAAAATTTAATTTTGTTGTTGTTGAAAACATAACAATTTTTTAAAAAGTGATCTTTTTTTGAAAATTAAACTGCTTTGTTGAAAATTCGTCTTTTTGAATTGAAAATTCATCCTTTTTGGATTGAAAATTTATCTTTTTTGACAGAAAAGTTCTTAGTTGAAAATTCTACTATCTTCTAAAAAAATCGTCTTTTGGCTTGAAGATTGGACTATTTGATTAAAAATACAACTGTTTGTGGTTGAAATTAATTATTTGTTGTTCGACAATTCAAACATTTGGTTGAGAAATGGATTCATTTACTTGAAAGTTCAACTATTTGCTTGCAAATGCAATTGTCTGGTCAAAAATTAATTAATTTGTTAGTTGAAAATTGAACTATGTATTTTGTTGAAAATGCAATATATTTCGACATGAAATCTTGAGCGTATCATATTGAATTCAGCATGGTACCTATGCATCAATTTTCCGTCTTCTGAGAGTATTTTGGTCTGTGAACGCATTTTTTGAGCGTTTCCCTTACAGGTCTCTTTTTATGTGAACAGTAGTCTCTTGTATGAACTTTTTGGCTTAAATTAGTCTGTGGCAGCCCTATCAATGCTAAGAAGAAATAGATTGACTTTTTTGGGTCCAGATACGAGATTTTGTAATTGCTCTCCTTTGTCTGGGTCTGCTTTTTTCAAGCGAAATTAGAAACTTGCACGAGAAAGAGTTCGAGAGCCTGAATTAGGCGGTTAATTAAAATAACCGACTGTAAACATGACTTAGTAGACCTGGTTTCACCTATTACAAAATTCTGTGTTATTAATTTCAAGAGAAGACTTACCCTGTTATTGAACCCGCGACCTACGCGCTCGTCGTTGACCCAGATCTGCCATTCTCCTGTATGTCCGTTCCAACTCTGACAGGAGTGGTACCATTTATTCAGTCTTAAAGGATAATTCAATCTGTAAAGGGTATGTCCATCTATGTTGAGCATGTAATAAGAGCTCCTGGCCGTGTTGGCTATCCAGGATAATACACCTCGCGGTTGATCACCAACTGAAATCGCGAAACAAGTATGCTAATTTAAATACCCTATTAATTCTAGATCATGCCAGTAATGCCTAGTGTAACGTGAACCGCATTTTTTTAAATGTGAAGCACGATTCGAAATTCTTTTTTCCCCTCAAATACTCATACATGAGACCTTGACTTATCTAACAGATTGCACAAAATTATTTGTAAGTTTGAAAGTAATTTCATGCTGCTAGCATTAAAAAAAGAGTCGATTTTATTCTCACCTGCATAGGAGAAAAGAGGATGGTCGTTTGTATGATTATTGAATTTGGTCCACATGCAGAGAGTGAATTCTTTCATGTCCGGAAAATCCATCTTATACTGGACATACTGTAAGAAGAAAGCGTTTTTTTTTTAATCTAAGACAAATACCAAATTTTTACTACACTCAGGGTAGCCGTAGGTCAGGGAAAACCTGGAAATCAGGGAAAGGTGAGGAAATTTTTTTTAGTCAGGGGAAAATCAGCGAATTTCTATGACAGGCATTTTAAATAACTGAACGATAATAAATTTGAAATTTATAAATTTTAATTTCAAATTGTTTTATTCCGTTTATAAAATATTATATGTTAAAAATTTTAAAAGATTAAGATTCTGGTCTTTGAATGTTAATGGTCAGAGAAAGTAAAAAATTAGCGAATTTTGAAAATGAAGTTTTGCGGCAACCCTGATATAATATTTTCTTTTAAGTAATTTATTTGCCTTGCATTTTTATTTCTTTTTTGCAGTTGCTTCCACCTGACGATTATATTTCTAATTAAAAATGTTCTTATTTGGTTGAAAATTCAACAATTCGGTTTAAAAAATCATCTTTTTTGGTTAAAAATTCAACTTTTTTGTTCGAAATTCGTCTTTGGGTTGAAAATTAAACTATTTTGGCAAAAAATTAACTTACTGTTGAAAATTCATATTTTAGTGTTGAAATTTACACTGAAATCTTTCTTGATTGAAAATTCAACTATTTATTTTTTAAATTCATATTTTTTGTTTGAAAATTGAACTGCTTGGCTAAAGGTTAAACCACTTTGTTAAAAAATCATTTTTTTGTTGAAGATTCATAATTTTAATTGAAAATTCGTTTTTTTGTTGTTGTTGAAAATTAATTTTTTTAAATTGAAATTGAATTATTCCAGTTGAAGATTCAACATTTTGTGTAAATTGAAAATTCATCTCTGTGGTTAAAAGTTTGACTGTTTTTTTTAAATTCGTTTTTTTTTGTTTAAAATTAATTTTTTTAATTGAACATGTAACTTTTCCATTTTTGGTTGAAAATTGATATTTTTTAGTTAAAAATTCGTCTTTTTCATAGAAAACTAATCCTCTTTGTTTTTTTTTGTTTGTTAAAAATTCATCGTTGAAAACTTGACTAATTTGTTGAAAATTGAAAATTTATCTTTTTTATATGAAAATTCCACTATTTGTTTGAAAGTTTGTAAAATTCATCTCTTTTGGTAGAAATTTCATCTTTTTTGGTTAAAAACGCAACTATTACATTTTTTGTTAAGAATTCATCTTTTTGTAGAAAATTCAACTTTTCTGCACACATCTGTTGAAAATTCAAGTCTTTGATGAAAAATTCAACTATTTTGATAAAAATTGTTTTTTGATGCTGTTTAAATAACAACTATTAAATTTTTTGTTAATAATGCATCTTTTCGTAGAAAATTCAACTTTTCTGCACACATCTATTGAAAATTCAACTATTTGGTAAAAATTTCAATATTTTGTTGAAAATCTAAGAATTTTTTTGAAAATTCAAGTCTTTATTGAAAAATTTATCTATTTTTATGAAAATTGTTTTTTGTTGTTGTTGAAATGTCAACTATTAAATTTTTGTTGTTGAGAATTCATATTTTTGTAGAAAATTCAACTTTTCTGCACACCTCTATTGAAAATTCAACTATTTCGTAAAAATTTAACTATTTTGTTGAAAATTTAAGAATTTTTTTTTAAATTCAAGTCTTTGCTGGAAAGTTTTATTATTTTGATAATTGTTTTCTTTTTTGAAATATCAACTATTACATTTTTCGTTGAGAATTCATCTTTTTGTTAGAATTCAAGTTTTTGGGTTGAAAATTCAATTTTCTTCTAAAAAATTCGTCTTTTTGGCTTGAAAATTTAAATATTTGATTGAAAATGCAACTGTTTTTGGTTGAAGTTCAATCTTTTTTAATTAAAAATTCATTCATTTGGTTGAAAATTTATTTTTGTGTGTGGAAAATTCAAGTATATGGTGAAAAGTTCCAGTATTTTGTTAAAACATTATCTTTTTTAGTCGAAAGTTCAACTGTCTTATTGAACATTCGCCTATTTGGATAGAAAATTTGTCCTCTTGGATTCAGAAGTCATCTTTTTTTGTTAAAAATTCAATTATCTTCTGAAGAATTAAATTATTTGGTTGAAAACGCAACTGTTTTTGGTTGAAGTTTAATATGTTTTGTTTAAAAATTCGCTCGTGTGATTGAAAATTCAACAATTTTGTTACAAATGCAACTATTTTATTGAAAATTGAACTATTTTGTTTAAAAGTTTTCTTTTTTGTTTCAAATAAATAAATTTCAAATTTGTAAATTTGTATCTGAAATTATTCTATCCCGTCTATAAAAGATTCGATGTTTTTAATATTTTAAGATAATAATGCTGGTTTTCGAATATTAATGATCAGGAAAGATGAAAAATGGGACAGGGAAAAATCAGGGAATTTTGAAAATGAAATTTTTCGGCCACCCCGAACACTGTTAATAAATTTACGTTAAATATATTAAAAAGATTTCAAATCTTTTCTTTTTAGATATCATAGGATAAAAAAAGAAATTGTTGTTAAATAATGTAATGAATTGCTGTGTGTCTTGCACAACGTATCCCATTATTGAGCCTCGCAATACGTGCACGAATCTGTCGCAATATTTTTCTCACTCGACGTATGAAAAGAAATATATAGCAGTATTTTCGCGCGCAAAAATAGTTCTAGTTAGCGTAAGTGTAAGGCAGAGATATGTACTTATGCCATAAATAGTAGCATATTTTCTTTATGGGGTGAAATTTCTACTCAAAAAATTGAAATGTCCTTGCATAAAATTTAGCTGAGAAACATGTATATTTATTAAACAATATAATTTCATTTTTAGTGTGGTTCCAACATTTTATGACATCCGGATAATAGTTGTATGCCTTGGGCAGAAATTTAGAATAATGGCATTTTCCCTGTGGGTGTATTCGTGTGTAGACAGCATGAAAAAAGGTGCAATAAATGATTGGTGCATAGTGGAGAGTTGTGTCAATTTGCTTAGGAGAAAACATTATGAAACTCAGTTTAACTTGAGAATTTAAGATATAAAATAAAATTCACCTCAAAAAGAATTGTTGCTTCATAGCAACCTTGTAAAGAGCGCACTAATCATTTTCCACATGTGCTTAAAGATTTGCCTTAGTTTTTTAGTGTTCGCTTAGGGGCAAACATTATGAAACACAGTTTAAGTTGACGATTTAGGATATAAAATTAAATTTACCTCAAAATATAATTGTTGCTTCATAGCAACCTTGTAAAGAGCGCACTAATCATTTTCCACATGTGCTTAAAGAATTGCCTTAGTTTTTTAGTGTTCGCTTAGGGGCACAAATTGTGAAACACAGTTTAACTTGACAATTTAGGATATAAAATGAAATTTACCTCAAAATATAATTGTTGCTTCATAGGAACATTGTAAAGAGCGCACTAATCATTTTCCACATGTGCTTAAAGATTTGCCTTAGTTTTTTAGTGTTCGCTTAGGGGCAAAAATTATAAAACACAGTTATGAGATATAGGATATAAAATGAAATTTACCTCAAAATATAATTGTTGCTTCATAGGAACATTGTAAAGAGCACATTGCTCATTTTGCGCACGTGTGCAAATATTTTCCAACTATTTGGTTTGTAAAGATATGGTAGTACAATTTTATTAGTTGGGGCAATCATTTTATTAGTTGATGATTCTAAACCAATCTATTTAGATTATTACATTTTCCAAATAGGAAAAGAAACAATCCAAAATTTTTAAATGTATTTTAAAAATTTCTAATATTAATGCATTCTTTTTACAAAAATATAAATAAAAAGATTTCTTTCAAGAAATTGAGGTAAAATTATTTAGACTCAGTTAAAAGAATTCTGAAAATATTCATAAGCCAACCCTGCAGATTGGAACGAACCATGAGTTTAGTGTCTCCATTTCAAAAATTTTTTATTTAAGATCGAAAAGAAATCTATTTTATGATTATGCAAAATGAGCATGAAAAAGATTCACAATTAAAAAACAGACTTCCAAACTACTTCACTTTACGGCTCATTAGGGACAAAAAATAATCAATGAAAAAAGGGGGGAAAAAGGGAAAAAGTCAACCAAAACCAACCTCTCACTTTTTCCTTTCGGGGCCAATTTAAACCCTCTTATCAGGGATTATTTATATGAAAACTACAAGGTCTGATTAATAGATTTTTATCCTAATTAAAAATCAAAACAAAATGCCTGTAGTTAAAAAGCGATATATACAATATACATATATACATCTCCCTTTTTAAAAAGGTTACTTTTTTATTTTTGCATTCATTAGCGAAAAAAGTGACAAAGATATAAAAATTATTCTTCATAATAAGAGTAAAAAAAGAAAAAGAGGAATAATTATAACCATAAAGGAAAACTTTTTTGCTGATCCCAATATGAAGTTTTGTTAATTAAATAAACACCCTTATTTTTTTAACAGGTTCTCACAAATTATAAATCATATTTCCCCATTTTAATTAATTTCGTTGAAAGTAATAATATTCAAAATTCGATATATTCAAATAATTATTTAGAATTGAAAAGTGGTAATGCTTAACTTCCTGTGTATGGATTTATATATTATAATATATAAATATAATATAAATAATATTTTCCACATATCTAAGGAAAAACCCAAACTATAAGAAATTCTGCAAAAAATCATTATCAGTTATTCAGAAATGAATACAAAAAACAAGATATCAAAAGTGATCTGAAAGTAAAAAGACATAGGTAAAAAAAATTTAAAGACAAATTCAGCATCAAATTATTACAAAGGTACTCATTGGCACATAGGAACAATTATGCACATATTTTATATATGGCATCTTCTTCAGAAAACCTTTGGTTATAGGCAAAGAGGGTATCAAATCTTATTTTTGATAAGTATCTGGGTGATTTTTTAAGTTTGAAAAATATTTACATCCTATATGGCAATCTTATTTTTCAATAAGTACTGGGATGACAGTGTTTAGAAAAATATTCTAACATACATCGTTTATAAATGTAAAAAATGGTTGAAACCTGAAAATATGTAAATTATGAATATTAGGGAAAATATATCATAGTGCCCAGATCTAATATTTGTGGATGATTCTGAACCAATCAATATTTAACCAAATAGGAAAAGAAACAATCCACTTTTTAAAAATATATTTCTCAAATTGCTAATATTAATGCATTCTTTTTACAAAAATAGAAATAAAAAGATTTCTTTCAAGAAATTGAGGTAAAATTATTTAGACTCAATTAAAAGAATTCTGAAAATATTCATAAGCAAACCCTGCAGATTGGAACGAACCATGAGTTTAGTGTATCTATTTCAAAAAATTTTATTTTAAGATCCAAAATAAATCTATTTTATCATGAATAATTTTATGCAAAATGAGCATGAAAAAGAATTACAATTAAAAAACAGATTTTCTAACTACCTTACTTTATGGCCTTCCTATAAATAATCCCTGATGAGGGGGTCTAAATTGGCCCCAAAACATGTTGGTTCCTTATAGTAGTATAAAAAGGACGGATTAAGGAAAAAGTGATAGGTTGGTTTTGGTTGACTTTTTCCCTTTTTCTCCCCCTTTTTTCATTGCTTATTTTTTTGTCTCTAATCAGTCGTAAAGTGAGGCAGTTTGGAAGTCTGTTTTTTAATTGTGAATGTTTTTCATGCTCATTTTGCATAAAATTATTCATGATAAAATAGATTTCTTTTTGATCTTAAATTAAAAATCATTTTATTAGTTGCTGCGGTACTAATTGAATAGTCACTGCAACTAATGGAATTGTTGCAGCAACACGATATCTTACAAACTAAATAGTTCACTCAGAGAAATGTCCTCTTGTGACAAAAGGATGTTCCTTGACGTAGATGGAATTTCCTCTTAAATTTAAGGTTGAGAGGATTTTCATTTGTCTCAACAGGAATCCTTTTGCAGCAAAAATTTTCCTTATGCGACTAGCTTCACCTAATCTTGCAGCCAAATAATTCTGTTTGTGTAAAACATATATTCCCGTCGTTCAAAATAAAACAGGTAAGAGGACGATGCTTTTGTTTCAAGACAACTTTTTCTCTGAGTGGTTTGCCCAATCAACCATTTTTTCCGTGCAGTTTAACTTGAAATTTATAATTTTAAATAAAATTTAGTTCAAAATATAATTGTTGCTTCATAGCAACCTTCTAAGGAGCACATTAATCATTTTCCGCATGTGCGCAAAGATTTGCCTTAGTTTTTTAATGTTTGCTTAGGAGTAAACATTATGAAAGACAGTGAAACTGGACCATTTAAAATATAAAATAAAATTTACCTCAAAATATAATTGTTGCTTCATAGCAACCTTGTAAAGAGCACACTGATCATTTTCCGCATGGGCGTAAAGATTTGCCTTGGCCAGAGTGTCTTCATCGATATATGGTTCATTTCCATATGTTGCCGCTTCTTGATGTAAAATGCCGGTTCCCAGTTGGCCTGGATCAACTGGTCTCCAAGAAGAAATGGCAAAAGAAGTTGAAAGGAACGTCCATAAAAAAACTTGCACCTCGCTCCACTTCATTCTTATAGATAATAAGAAACTGAAATTCACAAACTTTTTTTTATAAGAACTGCATATAAAAGGAATTTAATGCAAGTTAGGGAGCGTCCAAATATTACGTGACGCTATTGTCAGTGATTTTTGACTTACCCCTCACTCCCTCTTGTGATAATTTATGAGATTTAGGTGCCCCCACCCCCCCCCCCCTTTATCAACATGTCATGTGACACTGAAGCTGACCCTTCTCCTATTTTCAAATACGAAATATAAATGGAATTTTATGTAACCGTCAATTGAGCAATGAATAATTAGTTTAAACTGTTTGATACTAGTATGAGCATACTTTTAATTGAATTGTGTAGATATTTTTTTCATTTCAGAACATTGATATAATTTAAAGATTAATTTAGATGGCAGATTAACTTATCAGATTAGGGGCCGTCCATAAACTCTTTTCCACTTTTTAAAAGAATGCTTATTTTTTCTCCTTTTTCCAAGAAAATTCTCCTGTTTCTCATTTTTCGCTTAAAATTGAACTAAATTAATAAAAGCGAATAAGAGAATCCAACTAGTCTTAATTTATTTTTTTTTAAACTACCATTTTATTTTTTTGTTTTAAAATTCATCTCGCATGGTTAAAAATGATACTATTTCGTTGAAAATTCAATTATTTTGTTGAAAATGAAACTATTTTGTTAAAAAGTCATCTTTTTCGGTCAAAAATGCAACTACTTGTCTTAAAGTTGAACTATTTTGTTAAAAATTCATTTTTTTATCGAAGATTCATGATTTTAGTTGGAAATTCATCTCCTTGGTTGAAAATTTAACTATTTTGTTGAATAATTGTTTCATTTTTGGTTGAAAATTAATCTTCTTAGTTAAAAAATCCACTTTTTGGTTGAAAATTTAACTCTTTGGTTGAATGTTGAACTCGTTTCTAAATAATTCATTTCTTTATAGAAGATTCATAATTTTAGTTGAAAATTCATCAAAAATGTAACTATTCTATTTTTTTTGTTTGAAAATTGTTTTCCGATTTTTTTTCGATTATCGAAGTTTTTTTTCAAATATTTTTTTGCGAATAGTTAAATTATCACTGAGGCTTTGAAGATATTTTTTTCCTCTTTTGTATTGTTTCAACATCACTCAGGATTTTTTTTCAGCCAAAAATATCTGAAGGTGTATTTGGAGGTGTGACCGTTAAGGATTAAATTGAAAATTGAAAATTTAACTATTTTGCTAAAAAAATCACTGTTTTTGGTTCAGAATTAATTTTCTTCACTGAAAATGTAACTATTCCATTTTTGTTGAAAATTCATATTCTGAATGGAAAATTAATCTTTTTTGATTGAAATTTCAATTATTTTGTTAAAAATTCGTCTTTTTTGGTAGAAAATTAATCATTTTGTTTGAAAATTCATCCTTTCTCGTTAAAAATGCAACTGCTTGATTGAGAAGTAATATCTTTTTTTGTTGCTGAAATATTAACTATTACATGTTTCGTCGAGAATTAATTTTTTTTAATTAACTACTTGGGTTAAAGTTGTACTACTTTGTGAAAAATCAATTCTTTCGGTTGAAGATTCATAATTTTATTTGAAAATTAAACTATTTGGTCGTAAGTTATCGTTTTTGTTGAAAATTCATACTTTTTTGGGATGAAAATTCAACTGTTTTGTAGAAAATTCGTCTTTTTAGCTTCAAAATGCAAAATTTTTTGTGTGTAAAATTTATTTTTTTATCGTCTGTAAAATGAAGCTGTTCCGTTTCTGGTTAAAATTTTTCTGTTATAATTTGAAAATTCATCTATTTGGTAGAAAATTCATATATTTTGTTGAAAATTCGTCTTTTTAGGTAGAATCTTGTTTGTTTAAAATACATTATTTTGTTTCTGGATTTGTTTTTTGTTGAAAATTAGTTTTTTAAACTGAAGATTTTAAAATTTCAGTTTTTTGTTGAAAATTGATCTTTTTTAGTTGAAAATCTAAAGATTTCGTTGAAAATTCATCTTCATTGAAATTAACTTTCTTGTTGAAAATTCTACTTTTCTGGTTTCAAAGTCAAGTGTTTTCTAAAACATTCGACTTTTAGCTTAAAAACTAAACTATTTTGTTGAAAAATCGTCTATTTGGGTACAAAATTAATCTCGTTTGTTGAAAATTCATCTATTTTTGATCGTATTTTTTCTTTGAATTCCACTGGGTCATAATTGTTTGTTGTTTTTAATGAAAATTATTTTTAAAAACTAAAAATTTAACTTTACATTTTTGATCGTAAACTTATCTATTTCCGATGAAAATTCATGTATTTTGTTGAAAATTCGTCTTTTGGTATAAAACTAATCTTCTTGGTTGAAAGTTTAATTATTTGGTTGAAAATTCAATTAATTTGTAAAACTCATCTTTTTGGGTCGAATATTGAACTGTTTTCTTGAAAATTCGTCCTTTTGGATTGAAAATTAATCTTTTACTGTAGAAAAGTCGTCTCTCTTGGTTGAAAATTCAACTTTTCGGGTTGAAAATGCAACTACTAAATTTTTGGTGTGGATAATATTGGTATTCAGTGTATCGACATGGATTTAAATTTGGTAGCACTTTGTGACGTTGGGGTAGAACATCCCCCCCCCCCACACTTAGAGTGTCACGTAATATGTGTATTCCCTTATTCTTCCTTATTTGGTTCGAATACCAAAAGAAATAGAGCCTTTCTCACTTTTTGTCAAATGTCTTCATATGAACATAACGAGTTATTTGCAATTAGGCTATTCAATTATTATTTGAGTATACAGTGTACATTATTTATCAAGAGTTCCGCTCTGATGGCTATTAAATCGAACCGTTTTAGGAAAAACGTTAAATCAATCTTAATTAGGTTGAATTCCAGTAAACGATCGGTTGGTTCGCAATGGGCCAACACTTGCTTGAGGCATTGAAAAGAGATGAAATGAGATGATTACACAGCAACCTCTTACATCATTCACCGTTACACGCAGGATGTAAAGTTTTGAATGATTGCAATTAGTTAATGAATGATTGGAGGAAAACGAGATGTCAATTTTTTTGTTTGGTTCTTAGAGTCCTTTAACGTCCCAAATGCCAATATTCGAAAGGTAACACAGCAAACAATGTTGCTCTAACTCTATCGGAAAAATTTATAACAATTTTTTATTATTATACACTGCCGGTCAAAAGTTTCCGGACACCTCTTTTTTGATGACTGACAAAGTTCTCTTAATTTCAATTATGTCAGAGCTAAACATTTTTCTCTTTAAAGGGTTGAATTCTCTCAAAATTATGTATGAAATGAGCCCAGGATGAAGCCAATTTGTCTATTTCTTGAGTAGATATTGCAAAAATATTGTGCATATATCAATGGTTTCTTAAATTTTCAATAACTTCCGTAATAATCAATATTTTTTAATGTTCTTGGGCTCATTTTTAAGCTATTTTTAGATTTTGTAAATGTATGAAACATATAACCATAAAGTTTCTGTAAAAGTCCCTTAAAATATATATTTATTGAATGTTTTATTTTCATTTAGCTACAGATGTTTTCACATTTTTCCAACTTCAAGTTCTTGCACTCTGATAGGAAATTTATTTATATTTATGTTCATAAGCTGCTGCGATACTGTAGAAAAGTGGCTTGAAGATGAGCATAAGAACATTAAAAAATATTGATTATTACGGAAGTTATTGAAAATTTAAGAAAAGATTGAAATTTACACTAGTTCTGCAATATCTACTTAAAAAATAGACAAAGCTTTATCCTGGGCTCATTTCATACAGCATTTTTAGAGCATTTTACCCTTTAAAGAGAAAATTTTTAGCTCTGACATAATTGAAATTGAGAGAACTTTGTCAGTCATCAAAAAATAGGTGGCCGGAAACTTTTGACCGACAGTGTATAATATTATATTATATTATGTAATCACAATTATCACAATTTATTAGTCCGGACGTTTCGTGAATCCACTATTCTCCTGACTACACAGAAAAAAAAATTTTATTTTGAACAAAGAAACGGCCTCTAAATGTACTGAAACAAAATTGAACCATAATTGGTTCATGTTGAGCAATACGAATATTGAGCTCAATTCAATTGTTTTTCAGTTTTAAGATTGATCAAGAGAGCGAACATAACTGAAGTTCAAAATGAGTTTGTAAGAAAATGACCTGAAACAAAACTGAATCAGTTTTTCTGTGCTTCTGTGAAGTTATAATAATTGGTTAAATTTTGTTTTTAAGCTTACATTATTCTAATCAGATAACATGGTTAGATCAGTATAATTTGTAATACGATGATCATCATAATGAGGATTGTAAACAAATGTAGGAATTCAGTACAATTATGTTATTTTCCCGGATAAAGAAATTGCATTATTTTTTTTCAAATTCATCAATATTAAGATATGTTCCCGAGCGGAAAGCAGAAACAACAACAATGTTGCTCAAACTCTATAGGACAAATTTATTACAAAATCCAAACGTTTTGAGAATCCACTATTGTCCTCGTCAGGTTTTTTAAAGAAAATTAGGCGACAGGTATTTTTCCGATGTTTGAAAAAAGCACACATTTAAAAAAAAAATATCTACAGTTTTTGATATAATTAAGATACAATTTCATTTCAGAATTTTTACGAGTTACTGTCTTCTTTCGAAATCCGTTGGAAATTTTGAAAAGGGTTAAAAATTAACAAAGTGTCGACGATTTATTTAAAAATATAAAGATTCTGTTTTCACAACAACAAAAACCAGATGTATATTTATGGTCAATTTTTTGTTGAATCTGACCTTCTATAAGAAAGACATCCTGTGAGTTTTATGGGGGCTAAACGGTTTTTGCGGACAGGACATTTTTTTTTATAAAACCGAATTTTTGCATTTTTTTCGGAAACAACGAAAAATATAAACAAAATTTAAGATAAAAGTTTGCACATCTAGAAAAGTTCTAGATATTTTTAAAGTTAAAAAGTTTGAAACCCGCTTTTCGTGTTATTTGTAATTATTTAAATAAAAGCGTTTTTTTTTTAACTCTTAAATAAAAAACTGAAAAGATAATATCTAAATAATTTTTTTTTATTGAAAAACCTTGTAAATAATAATGTGGAAACTCCCAAACTTTGGCGACGCCATTTCAGAAGCGACATTATTTTTTTTAAACTTTAAAAATATTTAATTGTGAAAAAAAATTAGAAACCGAAATTTTTCCCAATTTGAAGATTTGAATAATACCGGGGATGTTTTCTCTTTTTGTTCCTTCTTTAGCTTTTTCATACAAACGTCATCGATGTAGTTAAATTGTTTAATTCGGAAAATTTTCGCTTGTTACTATATTATTTTGTGTATTTTTGCATTATTAAATATTTGCAAAGATTATTGAAATAATTTTACTTCAGTTTTTTTTGTTATCTTTCCCGTTTTTTGTTCAAGAGACTTAAAAAAATATATTTTTTTATTTGTATATTTGTGAATAACATGATAACCGGGATTTTTTTCAAATTTTTTTGAGTTATTTATTAACATTTTTAGTTCAATGCATATATGTTTTTTTTCAATTTCTTCAGTTTTTAAATTATTAAAAATATGTTTTCATTTATCGAATTGTAAAAACACGAAAACCGAAATTTTTATCTATTAAAATTTCTTTTATTTATTTCTTTTTTAACCTTTTCAGTTTTTAAAGCAAACGTTTGTTTTATTTTAAAATATTTTTTTCACTTGCATAATTTCATTCTAAAAAGTGCTAAAAGCAGGAGTTTTTTCAAATTTTTTATTTATTTTAATTGTTTTTGGTTTAAAACAAGAAAGTCTTTCTAAAAATACAACTTTTTTTATTGTGTAGGATTTTATTTCTGGAATTTTCATTAGAAATTTTTAATTTTTTGCAATATATTTTTTTAATTTTCCTGCTAATATAAGGAAGTCACCCTATATCAATATTATATGGACTAAACATCTTTGAGGCCGAGAGAATTTTTTTTCCTGGAAATATAAATTTCGAATTTTTCTCGCAGACGATTCAAGATATCACAAAAGAGCAAGAAGCATTTTTGAACCTTTTTAGATGTGCAAAATTTTCTGTATTTTTTTTTGTATCTTTCGTTGTTTCCGAGAAAAATGCGAAAATTTGATTGTATGAAAAAATTCTCCTGGCTGCAAAAATGGTTTAGCCCGCATAAAACTCATCTTCCTCATAGAAGGCAAAACTTAAAAAAAATTAAATAAAAATATCAGTGTGGGTTTTTTGTTAAACTTGACTTTTTTCAAATAAATCGTCACCACTTTGTTAATTTTAACTTTTTTCAAATTTTCCGACGTATTCTCTGAGTGAAACTTTGCAAGTATTTTTGAACTAATTTTAAATTGGGTAAACAATTATCATTATTTTTTAAATTTGTATTATCCTTGTAAATCATAAGTTAGTATTTTTTGGAATTAATGACACAGTAAGTGAATGTTGAGAATCATATTTTTTGTTTTAGGCATTTTTTAATTGTTTAAACAATTTATATTTGTATCATGTTTTTTTGACGTTTTGCAATTGTTTAAAACAAAATTTCCATGTGTTCAAATTTTTTCCCACAAAATTATGAAAATTTAATATGGTCTTGAACTAATTACAGAATTAATGGATCATATGTGTAATATTGTTATCAATGACAAATAGATGGTGGTATAATGAAAATCGTACAAAATTGTTGGAATTTTAACATGGAGAATAAACAATATTAGTAATTAATTCAGCGATTAAATTATTCTTGTTAATATTCCTACAATTTTTTACAATTCTCATTATGATGACCATATAGTATTACAAATTATACTCATCTAACCATGTTATCTGTTTAGAATAATGTAAGCTTGTAAACAAAATTTAACGAATTATTATAACTTTAACAGAATCCTATGTTTTCAAAAATGCAATTATTAAATAATTTTCTACGTGTACAATTTGTTAATAACAATTGAATTTATGACATGTTACAATAAACCTTTCTAGCCAAGTAATATCATAAACTCACAGAAAAAACTAAGAATAAAATTTGTTGCAGGAAATTTTTTAGAGCGATAAAGTTTTGTTCAGCCAACTTCGCGTCTTTCAAAATACATGTGTTTGTCATGGAAAAACAAAAGAAAGTTTAACCGATATTTGTGTAAAGTTTATCCTCCGAAGTTAATTTTTGTTGCAGAGAATCTTTCGTCGGAAATCGATGTAAAGTTTATCTTCTGTTTTTTCTGTGCTAATTCGTTGGATGTTTTTCTTGAAAAAAGAATTTTCTCTATATGAGCATAAGAATATAACGCAATTGTTTATAGAATTTGTTAATAACAATTAAGATTATTGAATGAGAATAAATCTTTTCAGCTGGATAACATCATCAAGTCATTCGCTGCAGGTTTTTAGTAAAAAACAGTATTTTTCTGCGTGAACGTACAAATATAACGCAATTGTTAATATAACTTGTGAATAAAAATTATGAATATTTATGTATAACAACTTTTTTAATTAAAAAAAGATATTGTGAAATATTTGAAAAATTTTGTTATGAAGAGATAATATTTACTCCCACAAAAGTTGGATGATTTCTATTTTTTTATCAAATTTGTTCATAACAATAAAATTTTTGCTCAAACATATTATAATTACTATATTTGTGTCTGTGCATCGAATACTATTGAATTCTGGTGTACTTTGGTTGCTTACACGAACAGAAAAACAATAAATTGGGAAATTATATTTTTCTTGCATTGTTTATTAACAAAACATTTTACACAAATCGCGCAAAAAATGCGAACTGTGACTTAATTTTTCCCGCGAAAATCCTTTTTTGGACCACTGTGCGTTGGGTCTTTGTAAAAAATTTGTCCCATAGAGTTCGAGCAACATTGCAGTTTTTTTGTTTCAGTTAATTTTTTCACAATAATTTCGCTTTCATGGCCAAGCCAATTTCACAGCTTTTTTCTGTGCATCTTACACTGTTTTAACATTTTTTACACTTTCACTGTTTGGTAAATAAAATGTTGTCAGTCTCAAGATATTCAAGGAATATATTTAATGGTAACAATTATTATGCAACCACTTTTGCCATAAGGGTATATTTTTAAGACCATTTCTTATGGAACGTTTTTCACTATTAGAGTAATAAATTTTGGTATCCATTCAAACTAATTTACTAAGAAAGTAAGATATTCACTTTCTCTGTAAAGAATTATGGCTCTTACATGTTCTGATTTGATGTCAGAGTGAATCTTCTCTTTCTCTGAAAACATGTACTGCTCTTTGAAAACAAATGAGTTATTAAATTCTACATGCTTAGTAGTCAATATGATAAGACAGTGATACAATAAGAATTCTATAGATTTCTCGTTATAGAAAAATAGTCAAATTTATCTGGAAAGAATGGTGCTTTTAATTTCTTCACAGAAAATTAATAAAACGACTGAACGTTCTAATTCATAAGCATTGAGCAGTTATGCACTGACCTCAACATTACTAATAGAGTGGATGTGTAATTATGCGTCTGAAAGATTTATCTAAAAAAAAATGTTGCGGAATGTGCATCTGTATTCCAAGTATGAGTGAAAGTCAGTAGTTTATATCATTTGGCTGTAAATTGGTACTTTAGATTTTAGATTGCATGATAAATCACGAAGGAAGAAGTTGAGAATATGAGGTGATACTTTTGAATGGTGATTATATGTTTTTATATTCGAAAAGTGTCTTTCAATTACATATAATTTGATGAAAAATGAATCTTACGACTTTAAGAATGGACGTTAAATTGTTAATTATTACAATGTTTTTTCTGACTGACGGGATGAAGACATCTATTTTTTTCCTTTTGGTGAAAATGGATTTTGACCAATTGTAGAAGTGTAAGGAGACCAAGAAAGTGAATGAAAAACAAGTGATTTCAAGCGCCTCGCTTATTCAAGACTTACATGAGAGTGGAAGTGAGAGATCAGAAAGCTCGCGTGACTGGTAGATCCTCACGGTCTTAAAACGGAAAGGTAACTGACTGTTTCAAGTGTTCACTATACACCTCGCAAACCCATGAGGAACCTCCTACCTATTCCTTTTTCTTTTACACTCTCAGTCAGTGTGTAACAGGTCATATACGATCTAGGAACCTTCCAGTCCGGATACAAATATTTGGGTACAAGTTACAACACACCTGCTTATTGTTACGGATCTTGCAGTTTAGTCTACATGCTCTTTGGGTTATAACAACATAATCGTCCTTATTCCCACATTTGTTTGCATATCATTGCATTCATTGTACGCAAGAAAAATGGTAACGGAAGAGAACTTTTTTCAAGACGGAATCTGTTCGCTTAGATTAGATAAAACGTTTAGTTGGTTTTAAGTAAAACGTTTAGTTACTTCATATAAACTCTTCTTGTAGATCAGTAATTTTGACCAAGTTTGTTGTTTTCCTCGCGTTTCTTGATATTTCGATTTAAAAACCGTCTACAATCGAAACACCTGTAAATTATTTTTACCCGGACACAAACCCTCATTATATACTAACATTGGGGTGTATTTCAAGTGGTAAAACTCTTTAAAATGTCGAAAGTAAACTCCAACTGTCACTGCTCTGGATCGCCCATTTTATTTCGATACTCCCATGATGTCTATGTTAATTGCTATGATGCCTATGTTAATTGCTATGATGTCTATGTTAATTGCTATGATGCTATGATAATGATGCTTTGATGATCATTCCTTCGGAGAGCTATTCTTATATCTCTGTTCTGGCTAAACTTATAATGTGTGTCGACTATATGATCGCCCTGGTAAAGGTAAAATGGTCAAATAAGTACAAAGATATTCACTTTGGCTGATCCAGGATCTTTCTTAATTCCTTCGTTCGTTTCCAGCATTCATAAGGATGGTAACGGAAGATAACATTTTTCAAGACGGGCAAAAATTTCTTGAGGTGTACGAGCGGATCTAAAATATATTAAATTCAAGGAATCTGTTTATTTAGATTAGGTAAAACGTTCACTCAGTTAAAGTAAAACTTTTAGTTACTTTATGTAAACTATTCTCGTAGATCAGTAATTTTGACCGCTATAAGTTCCAGAATTGATTATTTTCCACAGATTTGTATATAATTTTATTATCTTTAAATAGAGGAAAAATTTAGTTGGTATCGATCAATATATAAACTTAAAGTAGCCAATTTTTCATCTGGTATGGAAAAAATGAATATTCCTGAATTCTTGATACCTCAATTTAAAAACCGCCTACAATCGAAACACCTGTAAATTATTCTTACCCGGACACAAACTCTATTTAATATTAACATTGGGGGTGCATTTAAGTAAGTCCAAAGATATTCGCTTTGGTTGATCTAGTGATCTTTCTAAATTCCTTCGTTCGTTCGGAACTTAGGTTCCACTGCTCAACATTTCTTTTCCGTAAAAATACCAAAGTAAGTAAGCGGATAATATCAAAAGTACCAAAACTTGACATATAACAATTATTTTTCGTAATTGGTGTAATCAGTGCTTTCTTTTTCCATTCGATGAAATAGAATATATGTATTTGTGAGTAGGGGTGCAATTCTGAAAAAAGATAATTAAAGATCGGTATCAGGAAGTTGAACTAGCTGTAGCAGTGCTTAGTGTACATAGGCTATCAAGGTAGATTTTCTGATCATTGAAGAGAAAGTTTTAATGCCATTGGTGCATTTTATTGTTCAAGATCTTATTCATCTATTTACAAATTATTTAAGTGAATAAAACGGTATTTTATCAGGGTGGGTGTAGGTCGGGGAAAACCTGGAAATCAGGAGAAATTCAGGGAGTTTGAAAAAAAAAATCTTGCAAAATTCAGGGAATTTCTATAAGAGGCACTTTAAATGATTGTCAAGGATAATAAGTTTGCAGTTTTTAAATTTTAATTTAAAATTGTTTTTTCCGTTTATAAAAAATTTTATGTTAAAAATGTTACCGCGAATGTTACAAGATTAAGATTCTGGTCTTTAAATATTAATGGTCAGGGAGAAATGAGGAAATTTGGAAATTTGAAGTTTTGCGGACATCCTGACATAAAATTCTTGTTAGTAATATATTTGCCTTGTATTTCTATTTCTATTTTTTAAGTTGCTTACTCCTGATAATGATATTTTTTAGTTAAAAATTGTATTATTTGATTGAAAATTGAACCTGCTTTGCTACGAATCATCCTTTTTTGTTGAAAATTCAACTATTTGGGTAGAAAATAAACTTTTTGTTGAAAATTGATATTTTGGTGTTGAATATTCAACTGAAATCTTTCTTGGATGAAAATTTAAATATTTTTTGGTAATTCTTTTTGGTTAATTTTTACTTAAAAATTGGTATTTTTTAATTAAAAATTCGTCTTTTTGGTAGAAAACTAATCTTCTTGGTTTAGAATTTCCCTTGAATTTTTTTTAATGCAATTATTTGGTTGAAAATTAACTTTTTCGTTGAAAAATCGTGTTTTTATTTGTTGAAAATTAATTTTCTTCACTGAAAATTGATTTTTTCCATTTTTGGTTAAAAAATTTTCTTTTTAGTTGAAAATGCAACTATTTGTTTTGAAAATTCATATATTTTGTTTAAAATTCGTGTTTTCGGCAGAAAATTAATCTTTTTGGTTGAAAATTCGTCGTTTTGGTTTAAAAATTCATCTCTTTGTAGAAATTTAATCTTTTTTGGTTGAAGTATCAACTATAACTTTTTTTATTGAGAATTCATCTTTGCAGGTTGAAAATTCAACAATTTGGTTAAAAATTCCTCTATTGTTAAGAATTTAACTATTTTGTTGAAAATTCGTTTTTTTTATCTATTACAGTTTTTCGTTGGGAATTCTTATTTTTGTTGAAAATTCAACTTTTTGAGTTGAAACTTCAACTGTCTTCTAAAAAATTCGTATTTTTGGCTTGAAAATTCAGCTATTTGGTTGAAAATTCGACTGCTTGGTTGAACATTCATCTTTGTAGGTAAAAAATTCAAGTATTTGGTTAAGAATTCAACTATTTTATTGAAAATTCAAGTATTTTGTCAGAAGGTCATTTTTTGGTCGAAAATTCGTTGTTTTGGATTAAAAATCTATCTTTTATTTGAGGAAAGTCACCTTTTTTCATTGAAATAAATAAATTTGACATTTAAAAAATATAATCTAAAATTTTATTGTTTTATTCCGTTTATAAAACATTTTATGTTAAAAATGTTGCAAGATTAAAATGCTGGTCTTTGAATATTAATGGCCAGGGAAAATGAAAAATTGGTCAGGGAACAAGCAAGGAAAAGTCAGGGAATTTCGAAAATCAAATTTTTCAGCGACCTTGTTTATTTTACAAATAACTCTGTCATACGTAGAATCTTACCTGACAAGAAAAAATATACTTGATTGAAAGAAAACGTGTTATTAATAATTCAAACTGGGATTTACTGTTATGATACTAGAATACAATTAATAGCAATCACAAAACGTTTTTTCTATAGTCGAGTGCGTCTTCTAATTACAAATGTTGTTTCCTTTCAAGAATAAAAATCTGCTTTTGTTTAAAACCCAGAGTATTTCAAATTTAGAATAAATTACTATTTTAAGAAAATTCTTTTTACACCGTAAACATCACAATTGTCAACATATTGAAAGTCTTTCATAATTCTAATACATACCAGGAATGCGAGCAGAGAACAGAATGCTGCTGCCCACGCGTTGGAGGAAAACAATCACTTATGAAATTGCAGTATTCCGTTTTTGTGCACGCAAGAGCTCTCATTCATATAGAAAAAGTTCGATCTATACGAAAACAATGCTTTTAAGAGATGGTGCGCTATTTTTGACAATTAGACACAGTGGAAAACATAAAAACATATAATAAATTGTATGGAGTATGCCTATCATTTTTTTTTAATTCAGTAATTTTTGTTTCTACTTTTCAACGTGTTTATTAATCTATCTTAAACGATAATCAAGAATAGTTTAGCTTGATTTCCACAAAAAACTCGGACATTTTTCGCTTCTTAAGCAATAATTTACCGAGACTCATTGCGCATTCGACGCATTGCGTTACTCCTGATCGAATTGCGTTCGCTTTAGAAAAACGACAAAACATTCATGAATAATCCACATTTGACAAAAACAGTATTGGTAGAAATAGTTGTTCTATTCCTGTCAAGAATAGTATAATTTGCACAGAGAATAAAAGTATAGAATTTTTCAATACAAATACTAATAGAAATATCAGCAACAGGATGTCTACCTAACCGGGAAAAGGCGGGGCATTTTGTTAACCGAGAAAAACCCGAGAATTTGATTCAGTGATTACTTTTTTTTCAGTTTGTTTAATCGCTAAACGAACAATGAACAAGACTTTATTGTTGATAATAACGATAATATAAGTGATGCTTTATTTAATTTTCTTTTTTTCTTTTGAAATATCTGTTTAAAAGCAATATTTGGTATATGTAATTCTGAATTGGATAAGAAAATTTTCGAAGAAAATTGTAATTCAGATCTAGAGCAAGGAATTTTACAAATGAATTATAAATCTGAATTGGAAGAGGAAATTTTCGAGAAGAATTATAATTCTGATATAGAACAGGAAATTTTCCAAAAGAATTAAAATTTGACCGGGAGAAAATCGGGAAATGACCAGAAATTTAAAATCATCCGGCAGGTAGACACTCTGAGTAAACTTGCACTGCAAGAAAAAAATTATATTAATTTTTATCTTTTGGTAATTTGACTCCACTGGAACGTAAATTTTTGGAAATGATATAGAAGTTACATATTTGCTACTATCTTTCATTTAGCGATGTGAAATTATTATTTATTCACATAGTTTTCAATGTGAAAGTGTAGTTACGATATCTGGCGTATATCGCTTGTCTATCGTATTTGCAATCAGTGATAAATTGAGAAAGCAAAATATAAATGAGTTTCATAAAATGAACCTTTCAAAACAACAAATAAGTGAATTTATATGTTCGTTTAAATTCGAACGATATGCAAACTAAGATATAATTTGTAAATAGGTTAGGGTGACAAGGGACTAAACCAAAATGTAGTTACTACTTTTCTTGTTTGGACGGCAGTATAAAACGTGGATGCGACAGGGATAAATATAAATAGGTTTATAAATAGATGTACGACTTTCTTCATTTATGGAAAGTGGATTCATAAAAAAAACTCTAAGTAATAGAGTACTAGACTATATCCTTAGCGAGATTGGAATATAAAAAAGTTTTTGTAATCGTGGCAGCACACTCCAGTTTCCCTAAAGAGCGATCATTTAAATTTGGTCTCTAAACAGGATAAATGACATTTTTCAAATGCTTCAGGTTGGTAGAAAGAAGTTTTTATTTGCATAAATATTTAAAGCAGTGACACAATTATATTTAATCTTTTTCGGGCGAAAAAGCGACACTTATTACGATGATGTAAGTCTAATGATTTAAGATAGGCGGCTCTTAATGTTGAAAATGTTTTGTTAGTTTTTTAAGTTTATGCAATTTTTTAGAAAATTACACATTTTTTATGATAAAAATATAATACGGTCGCTCTAGCCATATAAAATTTTAATTTAAGAAAATGTCTTGCACATTGTTGTTTACTTTGAAGACTGCTTTTCTATATAGAGTATACAGATATTGCGTCACATCAACATAAGGAGAATTGACGTTACAAAAAGGAAATACTCGCTTTACAATCTTCTGTTACGGCATAAGTTCTCAGGTACTTTTTGGTGAAAGTAAGCGTTACTGAAAAAAGATCCGGCGAGACTGACAAGTTCATGGTAACTTGTCAGCCTCAGTGTATCATGAAGTGACCAACTTTAGGTATTGCAACGTAAAATTACAATGTGTATCAATACTTACTCTTATTTTAAATTGCAGTGAAAGTGTTTATAAAGGTCGAGAATAGAGGCCAAATTATATTGAAATGAAACATCAATTATAAATGGGATAGTAACCAGAATATTGTTTTGTAATGTTTGCGAGATGAAGGGCTACAAAGAATAATACGTTAGGGTTTGACAGGTTTCGTTTAATGTCGATCTCATTCTTTTTGTGACCTCGAAAATATAGTCAGAGGGGCTTTTCTCGGACTTCCATTGTAGAGAAAAAGGTTGGATTTATTTAGAAACACTAGATTAGATTGAGGATTACTTTTTAAACAGTTTTATACATGTGAAGCTGCTTGAAATTTCGATAGATGCGGATATTAGCATATATCACGGAAACTTATACAACATTGATGTGTCAACTAAGGAAGTAAAATCAAATTACAATCTCACTTTATTCCGGGCGAAATCGCGGCCATCGTCATTGGCTTGGAAGTATATGTAGATTATATATGTATGCACTTTCACACGTTTCGTTACTACTATAGTCTTCGAAATACGCGATAGGAAATTCTTGCCACCGACATTGACGCATTTCTAATACCAATGATCGATCTTAATGACTTAACTAAATAAAAAGAAAATAAGAAGTATCGTTTAAAACTGGTTCGAAGGAAGGAATAAATCGCCAAATGAGTGTCAATAACTTTCCTCAAATTTTTTCTTAAGTAAGGACTAAAACATTGTATCACATTACATATATGATATAAAGAAACTGCACAATATTGATGTTTTTAACAGTGAGGTATTTATGATTTATGAGAGACAATGATCTAACGATCAGTTGAAGTAAAATATGAATCATAATAATACGTCTATTAAATACTCCTAAGATATAAATGTATAAATACAGAGATATAAAAAGTTATACTAAAGTATACATATAAATAAAGTGAAGATGATAGTCGTCTCTTCTTATATAATAACGAACTGTATAATAAGTCTATATGGCAATAATAATTTAAATTAATGGCAACATATTGTTTCCTTGTTAAATGCTCATTGATTTTCGCTCGTTTTATCTTATATATCAAAAATTACCACATTCACTCTTAACATTTTTCACTATAGCTCCACCGAATACTCTTACCGGAGTTCTTGTCCATGATATCAACATCAAAGGACCTCCAATGAAAGGACTTCCTCGCCCGATTTCACATTGAGAATAAGAAATAGTGACTAATTGCAACCCTAACGGGATATCCGATATTGTTGGTTTCTTAAAATTTTCATAATCAGTGGTTCTTTCTGCTTCTTCTCTAAACACAATTTGTTTCCTCTTGCGATCTTGTACATCTTTTGCAATAGTTCTGAATAGTTTTTGTTGATATGAACTCGTGGATTGTTCTTCGAAAGTGATTTGATGTTTCCTATCACTTGGACTCGATGAAAGTTTTTCTCCAAACTCAGAGAAGTATGGAGTGTCAATGCTTCTCCTAAGTGCGGGTGGAGTTGATAATAAATTTAGACCCTGGTCGTTACTGAAAAATGTTTCATACGGATCAAAAGCTGAAGCAAGGAGTAAGTTAAAACCCAGGACTGATCCTTCAATTCCATCTTCGAGTCCTTTGTCGAAATCAGTGTACTCTTGGCCAACAACGATATCGCCTTTGCTGGGAATCACATGTCCAGCCATCTGAAAATATTTCAAATTTTTCGACTTATTATCGACAGTCAGTTATTTAAATGGCCGTGTATACGCGTACGGAAATTACGGTCCAAATAGGCGAATTTATTCGGTACGAATAGATACTGTCTATTTAAATTTCAGAATGTTTTAGATTATTTGACAACAAAAAATATGTTGCTGTGAAGCACTATGGGTATATTCACTATGCGTGTATTGATTTATTTCTCACTTTAAGAGCACCTTGCTTCCTCATAGAGGGAGATTTATTTTCACTAACAAAAAAACCGACACTTATTTCATCAAGTTGATGTTTCTATCTTATACAGAAAATCAAGGAGACCATCAAAAGGTCAATCAATGTGTCTTGTTGCGACGAACAACTTTGCAAGTTACATTAGTGTCATATTTCAAATATTAAATATGGCCAACGGCCATACCACGCTGAAAAACCCAGTTCTCGTCAGATCACTGAAGTTAAGCAGCCTTGGACGCAGTTAGTACTTGGATGGGTGACCATTCAAGAATACTGACATGAGTGCTGTTGGCACATCGTGGGTGTGGTGAGCCCACACTTGTAGTTATTTATAACTACAAGAAAAACCTAGAAACACTACCCGAATCGGGTAGTGTCACGCCTACCCTGAAAGGGAAATGGTTTAATGGTATAAAAAATAAGTTTTCCTTATATGTAAACAAAGTAAAAAAATTATTTGAATTTAATAAATCGCTATTGATAGATCGTGAAAGGTCATGAAAGGTTCCACAATAGGTCGATGATGCGTCTCGAAGACGCGAACAAATACATCAGATATAGTAGGTGGAGTACGCGTTATCTGACCACGGCAATTTTCATGTCGGAATGGGTTTTGGCATGAATTCAGGATACATGATTGTTTTTAAGTGAAAAAAAATGTCACTACATTTTTTTTTTGAAAATTCCAAAAAATGGCTGACTTATGGGACTTTGAGTTTGAATGGTAGCACAGCAAAATGAATGAACCCACATTTGGTCGACTTTCAGGAGAGACAAAAAACGTTCTGTAAAATCTAATTTTCTGTTTAATTGAAAACGAAGTTTTTTTATTTCTAGATTAATAGTTGCTGATTGCTGAATGAAGGCGAAAAGATGTTGATTAAAAAAGTCGACAAGTTCCGAGTAAGTGAACGAGATAGCTTTTATTTTGAAGTTTGGATGCGCATTTTTAATGCTTTAGACGATAATTGAAAATAGATTTCTCAATTTAATTTAAAACTGATAATTTTTTTCCTAGATTATTACTTGCTCTCTCATTTTTGACAAAATATGAGTTGATTTGTTTTGCTGTGCTACCCTTCAGTTTATGCAACTTTTTCTTTTTGATGACATATCTTTGGTTCTAATTGGCTAATTACCATTTTTGATGACTGAATTCACTTGTTATAAGAGACACTTCAAAGTAAAATGAAAACCAAAAAAACAAATAATTTTTGAAAATTTTGTTAAAAGAAGAAAAATTAAAAACGCGATATCCAAAAAAGGCGTCTTTTTATTTTGTTGTGAAAAGAAAGTGTAAGTGCGCTCTACAAGTCCTGAAAATATTGAAGTGGGACTGCAACTGGTTTCAAGAAAAAAATTCAAACGTCATGTCTTGTATGGCGCGGCTAGGGGCGCGGCAAAAAAAGTGTCTGGACAAATTCATTTACGTCGTTATTAGACGATTAAAAAAAGTTTAATTACTTTTTGACTCGATAAATAAAATGCAAAATAAAAATTTTTTGATTTCTCTTAAATATTCAGATTCATTCACAAGTATCTAGAATGCATAAAAAAACTATCCAAAAATGTTTTCCATTAAGACTGAAGAAGTTTAAAAATGTATGGAATTCGTTATAAAAAAATAAGACAATAGATTATAGACAAAAAGATTCCCTGAATTGAATTAATGAAAATTAATGAATAATTTTTTATTTAATAACAAATATTTAAATAATTATAATTTGTTACCCGGTGATCAAATATGTAAACTGTGTGTAATTATAAAGTAATTTATGGCCGACTTCGTGAACGCAACGGTGTTTGTTTCATCACAAATAACTGAAACAGTTAATTATTTATTAAATTGGTTTATTAAATTACAAATTATTAATTTTCTATTATTCAACTCAGAAAATCTTTTTGTTTATAAATTGTGAAAATTTAGTTGTAACTAACGACTAAACACGGCTAATCCCCACGAAACTATTTTTATGCCCTTATTTGTTTACAACAAATGCCATACATTTTTTAACTTCTACAGTCCTGTTGGAAAATATTTATGGATAATTGTTTCATTGATTCTAGATATGTTGGAATGAATCTGTTTATTTTATAGAGTACGGTACTCTTCAAGAATCAACATATTTTTATTTCACATTTTATTTATTAAATAAAAAAGTAATACCATTTTTTCTAAAGTCGGCTAATAACGATGTATCTAGAATTTTATTAACTTTCAGTGAAAAAAAGCTCAAGTCGGACGAAAATTGTGGCATGGAAATGAATTTGTTCGCGTTTTTAATTTTGATTTTTTAAAGAAAATGTTTAAAAATTATTCATTTATTTTCAAGTGTATCTTATAGCAAGTAAATTGGGACGTCAAAAAGTTAAATCGGTCAATTAGAACCAAAGATATGGCATTTAAAAAAAAGTTGCCCAAAAACTGAAAGTCCCATAAGTCCGCCATTTTTTCGAACTTTTGAAAAATATTTGGTGGGATTTTTGTTCACTATCAAACGATCGTATATCCTGAATTTGAGCCATAAAAATTGCCGTGATCACATGTCGTGGACCCCACCAGTATTTTTTTATTTCGATTATCAAAAAAGTATTTCTTTTATAGACAAAGTGAACCTTTTTCAAATTCCTAAACACAAAGAACCTCTTCTAATTGGCCGATCATTTTTGAGTTCCTTTTATCGAATTATATCGAAATATGTCAAAGAAGTAGATTTGAAAAATTACATCATTACAAACCTCCCCCTATGAGGATGCAAAAAGAAAATCAGGTTTTTCTTTATTTATGCGATTACTTTTCTTGTTTTTGCAAAAGCTATTAAAATAATCTTATATTTTACAAATGGTTAATTATCAAACTTAAAAATTGTACCTTTGTTACGTAGCCTTGCGTTTCAATTCTTCCGTCTATCCACAATGCGTATCGTCCATCTTTACTTTGCCAACTTTGACATAAGTGGTACCATCTATTTTCTTGAACAGAAAAGGGAACTTGAAAAATTTCAACATTGCCTATTTCCAAGTGAATGCTTTGACCGCGTGGTGATATCCAAGACCGTATCAAACGATCTTTCTCGTTTTCTGAAAAGGAAAAAAAGTAAATTTCACAGAAAAAACTGGGGTTTTAATTTTGTTTCACAATAAGACGCTGCCGATTGTGAATTTTAGTTTCGGTTCATAAGTTTTTTCAATGATAGGTGAGTATTAATTTGCTAAAGCATGCCCAAACTAAATTCACAATTTTCTTATAAACTCATTTTGAACTTCAGCAATGTTCTCTGTAATGATCAATGGCAAAATAAAAACAATTGAATAGCTGTAATATTTCTATTCTTCAAAATGAACCAGTTGTGGTTCAGTATTGTTTCAGAAAGTTTTGACGTCATTTTTGTATCCAAAATTAAACTTCATTTTTTTCTGTGTTGTCATATTGCCCAAAGCCAAAAGAGATGACTATACGAATAATGGATAAGTATAAAACAAACTTGACTTACTTGAATATGAGAAAAACGACTGAGCATAGGTCAGATTCGAAGATTTGACCCAAAGGCAGAAAGTGTATTCGTTAATTTCTGGTACTGGTAGTTCCCACCGTAAAAACTGATGAGAATGTCTAATTAGCGTCATTTTATTTTATTTGTCTCGCCTATTTACGCAGAAAACTAAGCTGATCACTGCAGATGGTTAATTCTGAGTACAAAATTGATTTTTACCTGAATGTATCCTCTTTGTGTCATTTGCACTTTGTGCATTGGTGTTTTCGTTGTCTTTTCCGTTAAAAAGAATTTTCTCTCCGTCCAAACCGGCGCATGGTCCGTACGAATAGAATCGACGTCTGTGTATAGCAACAGTAGTACAGTAGTGCAACATTTTAACGAAAAATGTAACTTTCTCATTTCTCTTCAAATGCAAATGATGACTTGTCTTTACTGTGAACTTGGCTAGGAATATTTAACCGGTCGTGGTGGGTTGTTGCTCGTTTTAAACATGAATGCGAATTAAGTATCCGCGGTCGTATCAGTCGAGTCTTGTTTCTCTTGTGGTGGAAATCTAACAAGTTAAGGGGGAGACCTCGTGCCAGAATACCCATACCCGTATTGCCCCGCTCTTTAAATTTCGACGGACCATGTGCGCTTACAATTGATGCAAGATGGCGCAAGGTTATCCAGCTGCGGACAATAAAGCCTTAAAGAATTAACCTGGGGCTTATATCGGCCGCTGCTGGTTGCCAATTTTAATCATACTTTTTTCCAATTCATGGAGAAATAGAATTGATTTAAACTTGGGAAAAAATCAGTAAAGGGGGCGTTTTTTTGGTCCCTGATATTGGAATTAAATTAGTGGCTCTTTATGTTGGTTGATCGATATTCAGTGTTTCACAAGTAGTACAATAAATGCCAAATCAGCATCGCAAGTTTAGCCTGGAGGGTTTTCGAGGCACAGAAAATCTTTATACGCACTTCATAACCCTTTTGATAAATACAAATAAATAGAGGTCAGATTTTGAGATATTTCCGGGTCGTTAGATATGACGAAAGATATGACGTTTAGGTCGTGGGAAATGAAAACAATCGTTAATCAAATCTTAAATCAAATATAAAATAAGAGTATCGGTCCTGAGGTATTTTCAGGGCCACTGGACCGGGAAATCGGGAATTTTTAAAGGGACCGGGAATTTGGTTTAATTTTCAATAAAAAAAATTCCTTGAAGTTGATACAATAATGGTCAGTTTTAATATCAACAGCAGCACATAATAAATCGTTCTTTATGATAAAAAATATCTGTACAAATATTTATCGAGTAAGAAAAGCCAGTATATTAAATTTTAGTTACAGACTTCACACTCTTTCCCCTGTTTTCAAGAAACTTCCCCTTTTTCTCGTTTTTCGGTTAAATGCGAACTAAAGTAATGGATCGCAGTATGAAAGTCCAACTATTTTTGGTTGAGATATTATCCTTTTTGATTGAAAATTTAACTATTTTTGTAGAAAATTCGTTTGCTTAGATAAAAAATTCATCTTTTATGGTAGAGAAGTAATCTTTATGGGTTGAAATTGAACTTTTCTTTTTGGCTTGAAAACTCAACTATTTGGTAGAAAATCCAACTCATTGGTTGAATTTTAATCTTCTTTGTTTGACAATTCGATCATTTGGTTGAAAATGCGTCTTTGTAGCTTGAAACTTCAACTATTTGGTAGAAAAATCAACTATATTGTTGGAAATTCGCCCCTTTTGGTTAAATACAACTGTTTTTTTTTATTTAAAATTAAAATATTTTTTTGGCTAAAATGTCAGCTATTACATTTTTCGTTGAGAATTAATCTTTTTTTGTTGAAAATAAAATTACTTGGCTAAAAAGTGAACTACTTTGTTAAAAATTCATTTTGTTGGTCGAAGATTCATCATTTTAATTAAAAATTCATTTCTTTGGTTGAAAATTCATCTTTATGGTTTGAAAATTCATCTATTTGGTTGAAAATGCAACTGCTTGTATTTAAATTTTAATCTTTTTTTTGTTTGAAAATTCGACCATTGGGTTGAACATTCCTCTTTGTAGATTGAAAGTTCAATTATTTGGTTATAAATTAAATTATTTTGTTAAAAAGTAATGTTTTTTGGTCTAAAATTCAAATGTTCTGTTGAAAATTCGTCTTTTTCGATAGAAAATTTGACCTTTTGGATTAAAAATTCGTCTTTTATGGTCGGAAAGTCATTCTTTTTGGTAAGAAATTAATATTTTTTGGTTGAAAATTTATTTTTTGGTTAAAAATTGAACTTTATTTTACAAAAGTCGTCTTTTTGGCTTGTAAAGTGAACTATTTGGTTAAAAATTTAAATCTATTTAATCCTTTTGGTTTGAAAATTGAACTATTTGGTTGAAAATGCAACTGTTTGTGGTTGAATTTTTATCTCTTTTGTTTGAAAACTCAAAAGTCAATATCTTATATTAATAATTCGAGAAAAACCTAACCATTTGGTTAAAAATTCCTCTTTGTAGATTGAAAATTCAACTATATAGTTGAAAAATCAATTATTTTGTTAAAAAGTTACCTTCTTTTTTGGTCAAAAATTCAATTGTTTTGTTGAACATTCATTTGTTGTTTGTTTGAGAACTCATCTCTTTTTGTTAAAAATTCTATTATTTGGTTGAAAAATTAATTATTTTGTTGAAAGTTCAACAATTTTGTTAAAAAGTCATCTTTTTTTGGTCGAAAATTGAACTATTTTGTTGAAAATTCGTCTCTTTTGATTGAAAGTTCAAGTATTTAGTTGTAAATGCAACTGTTTGACTCAAAATAATTTTTTTTCTTGAAAATTCAACAATGTGGTTGATAATTCATTTTTTATAGTTGAAAATTATCTTTTTTGTTGAAAATTCATCTTTTCAGGTTGATAATTCAACTGTCTTCTAAAAAATTCTTCTTTTTGATTTAAAAATTCGACGAAAATTTTCAACAAATTTTTGTTTAAATGTTCATTTTTGTTGTTGTTGATTTATCTCTGGTGGAAAATGTAACTATTTTGCTCGCATCTATTTGGTTAAAAGTTCATTTATTTTTTTGACAATTTTTTGGTCGAAAATTCAACTGTTTTGTTGAACAGTCGTCTTTTTCAATAGAAAATTCGTCGATTTGAATAAAAAAGCATATTTTCTTGTTGAAAAGTATTTATTTTTGGTTGGAATTTTTTTGTTGAAAATTAACTTTTTTGTTAAAAATTGAACTGTATTCTGAAAAATTTGTCTTTTTGGATTGTAAAGTGAAGTTGGTTAAAAATTTAACTATTTTGTTAAAAATTCATCTATTTTGTTGACAATGCAACTTTACCTGCTGAGTTTTTAACTTTTTTGTTGAAAATTAATTTTTCTTGAAAACTTAACTATTTTGTTTAAAAATTCATCTATTTTGTTGACAATGCAACTTTACCTGCTGAGTTTTTAACTTTTTTGTTTGAAAATTCAATAATTTGGTTGAAAATTTAACTATTCGGTTAAAAATTCAATTGTTTGGTTGAAAAATCAACTTTTTTGCTCGAAAATTCAACTGTTTTTTTGAAAATTCGACTGTCTTCAGAAGAGTTCAATTTTGGCTGCTTTAATTTGCAGTTTAGTCTTGATTACTTCAAAAAATCTTCAGCTTTAACAGTATGAACATTTTTTAATTTCAATAACCGTGAAAAATTTTGTATTTTGCAAAAATGAAAGAGCATACCGTTAATTGTAATGCCAATCATGCTTCTATGAAGAGTAGATAAACTTTTAAGACTGTTATTCAACTTTTGCATTTAGGGTATATCAATATTTGCTATACGAATATTGGTAAAGTAAATATAATTTATGTTTCAGAATGCAAAAAATGCAACTTCCGGCAATTATTATATGAGTGGTAGTAGCACACTTCCTCGGGGAGGACCTCTTCTTCGAGCATACAGTCCAGCTACATCGTCAGTTGGAGGTCCAAATTCCACACCAACGCAATCGAAGCCTCCAGGTAAGTAATTACAAAAAAAAAATGATTTTCAGAATGTTCACTAATAAATTTTGAAACATTCCTTCACCGTTCATTTTAAATGAGTATATACATAACTGAATTGAAATCAAAATATTTAGAAAAATTATAACAATGGGTATTTGACTAGCAATATCTGAATGTAGATAATTTGTGTAAAATTCATGTAACAAAGGAGGCGAATCATATTATAAGATATAATTTTAATTATCAGGCTCTATCGTAAACATTGTTTGTGCACAGCTCATCACATCTCGAACATTTTAAGTGAAGTGTTGCACAATACAATTCATTGTTTATGACTTAATCAGATTTGATTAAACAAAACTATCTTCATCTGCATGTAGCTATTTGCATGGTATATTCCTTTGTGAACTTTTTAAAAATATTTTTCAACTAATAATGAGTCTATTATGTATACTTAAAGGGTTGTCCATAAACTACGTTACCAATTTTAGGGGGGAGGTACAGTTCAATAATAACTTTCATATTTTAGACTTGACGTTCTTTCCCATATTCACCTCTTTTCTCCTTTTTTAAATAATTCCTCTTTTTTTCTCTGTTTTTAAGAAACTTCCCCTTCTTCTCGCTTTTTCGCTTAAATGCGAACTGAATTATTAGAACCCGATGAGAAAATCCAACTATTTTTGTTTAAAAGTTCTTTTTTTTTAGATTCATCTCTGGTGGAAAATGCAACTATTTTTCTCGCTATTCTGTTCAAAATTCGTTTCATTTTTCGTTGGAAATCAATTTTTTTAAATGAAAATTTAACTATCCCGTTTTTGGTTGAAAATCTATCTTTTTTAGTTCAAAATTGAACTATTTGGTTGAAAATATATATCTTTTTTAGTTGAAAATTCAACTATATGGTTAAAAATTCATATATTTTGTGGAAAAATCGTCTTTTTTGACAGAAAATTAATCTTGGTTAAAAAATCATCTTTTTGGTCAAAAAGTCAACTATTTGGTTGAATCTTGAACTCTTTTGTTAAAAATTCATTTTTTTTTGTCGGAGATGCATCATTTTAGTTAAAAATTCATAACATTGGTCCAAAATTTAACTAGTTTGTTGAAAATTCGATTGTTTTTGGTTGAAAATGAATTTTTTTTACTGAAAATGTTACTATTTCATTTTTGGTTAAAAAATGATCTTTTATAGTTGAAATTCAACTATTCGGTGAAAATTTATATATTTTGGTGAAAATTCGTCCTTTTTTGTTAAAAATTCAACTGTTTAGTTGAAAATTAATCTGGTTTGGTTGAGGATTCAACTATTTTGTTGAAAATGAATCTTTTTTTGTTGAATTAAACTGTTTTTGTTTTAAAATAAAAATATTTTTCGGTTGAAATATCAACTATGACATTTTTCATTTAGAATTCATCTTTTGTGGTTTGAAGATCAAGTGCTTGGTTTAAATTTCAACTACTTTTTAATAAATTAATTTTTTTTTGGTTGAAGACTCATAATTTTAGTTGAAAACTGAACTATTTCGTTAGAATGTTTTGAAATGGAAAAAAACATAACTTTTTTCTATTTCTCACGGCATTAATTACGTATGACAATAAAGTCTGGAAGAGTCGTAAGAAATGGAAAAAAAGTTTTATTTTGTTTCCATTTCTAAACATTATATTTATTACTTCCTGGACGTAAAAAAAACTTGGATTCACATCTGTCCATAATCACTGTTTGGTTGTAAGTTAAATTTTCTAGTGAAAAAATTATATTTTTGTTTGGAAAATCAACTATTTTAGGAGAAAGTTGAAGTATTTGGTGAAAAATTAAACTATTTATTTGAAAATTTAACTATTTGGTAGAAAATTATCTTTTTTGTTGAAAAATCATATTTTCGGGATGAAAATTCAACTGTTTTGTAGTTAATTCGTCTTTTTGGCTTCAAAATTAATTTTTAAGATTCACTTCTTTGGTTGAAAATTTTAATATTGTGTTAAAATTCGTTTTTTTTTGGTTAACAATTGAGTTGAGTTTTTTTACCTAAAAATTTAATTATTCCATTAACGATTCCATTTTTTTTTTGAAAACTTACACTTTTTAGTTTAAAATTCATCCATGTGGTTGAAAGATCATGTATTTTGTTAAACGTTCATCTTTTTAGGTATAAAATTCATCTTTCATATGAAAAATTGGTATATTTGTTTAAGAATTCAACAATTTTGTTAAAAATTATACTTTTTTGGTTGAATTCAAGTTGTTTAAAATTGTTTTGTTTTTTTGTTGAAAATTAATTTTTAAACTGAAAATTTAACGAATCCATTTTTGGGTTGAAAATTCACGTATTTTGTTGGAAATTCGCATTTTTTGGCAGAAAATTAATATTCTTGGTTGAAAATTCATCTCGTTGGTTGAAAATTCAACTATTTGGTTAAAAATTCCACTGTTTTGTTGAAAATTCAACTATTTCGTTAAAGTCATCTTTTTGGTGTAAAATTCAACTGTTTTGTTGAAAATTCGTCCTTTTGGATTGAAAATTCATATTTTATGATAAAAGAGTAATTTTTATTGGTTGAAATAGAACTTTTTTGGTTAAAACTTCAACTTTTTGGTTTGAAAATTGAACTGTCTTCTAAAAATTCGTCTTTTTGGCTTCAAAATTCAACTATTTGGTTGAAAGTGCAACTCTGGTTGTATTTTAATATTTTTTTATTGAAAATATTTTTTGGTAGAAAAGTGATCTTTATTGGTTGAAAACTTACCTTTTGTGGTTGAAAATTAACTTTTTTATTGAAAATTCAACTTTTCGGGTTAAAAATGTAATTGTCCTCTAAAAGAATGCGTCTTTTTGGCTTGAAGATTCAACTTTTTGGTTGAAAATGCATCTGTTTTTGGATGAATTTCAATTATTTTTTCTTATTTATATTATAATATATAAATACTATATATATTTTTTTTATTTGATAACGTAGTTTATGGACGGCTCCTAATGAACAATGAAGTTGGTAATTTGATTTAAACTGCTTGCAATCGGAGTCTTGGCTTTTTTTACTGCATGTTTTAGATTTGTAGATAAGTTTAGATCCTGCATTAGTAGATAACAAAACGCTCTGGTTCTAGCAGTTATGAAAATGGATATGATGTAAAGGAATATGGCAAGTAATTTTATTTCATGAATAAAAGAATGCATAATCCATCAGGATTCCATAGAGGCGGTAAAGTTATTACTCTGAAAAAAATTTTATTGAACCAAAATAACTGTTATCTTGGATATACATAAAAATTTGGTCGAATAAAACAAATTTTGGTCGATTCAAAAAAATATTTGATTGACCCAACAAAAATTTTGTAGTTGAATCAACCAAATTTCTACAAAAAGATTTGCCAACGAAATATTTTCTTTTCCATACAATAACCATATCGATGATATTTTTTCACAAGATATTCCTAAAAGCTGGAAAAAATCTCATGTTGCGTCGATAACTATAAAATAAATAAAATAATAAATAAAAGATCATACTAGAACCCAAGAATTTAAATAATAATAACTTGTGTGATTTTAATTGCTTTATTGTGTAATTTCTTTAATCTAGGATAAAGGTTTTGTACCATGGATACAAATTAGCAATATATCATGGTTCACTTTAGTGCACCATAAAAGATATTAAAACAAACAAATTGCCATACAGCGTCAGTGTAATTACAATTTTGCCGCTATGTTGTATATAGTAATAACTATCCTGCCATGAATAATTTACATATAAAACATCTAATCGAGTATTAAAATTCAACAACAAACTATGAATAGATTGTAGAATGTAGGTGAAAGTATTTGCTATAACCTACAAAGAGAATCACTTCATTTTTTAATAAATCTTAAATAAATGTTTGGCAGTTTTAAGCATAAACGTTATGTTTTACAGCATGATTGAGAAATTTTCAAGTGTTGCAACGCACATTAATTTTTGACCTTTTTTATGCATAAAACTAACAATATAATAAAAAATTCTTGCATGAAGAGATAACGATTGAAAAGATAAGGAAGAGTTTCTTCAACTATATTAAATATTGAAACAATTTAATACAAGTAGTGTGAAGAATTTTAAACAATGAAATGTGTGTCACTTCAAGTAAAATTATAGAATCAAAATTAGATATATAGACAATGATTATTACTAATATAGGGTGTCTACTCAAATTTCGAAAAAAAATTCCTGGCAATTCTGTCTATACAACCCTTCAAAGTATTACATAATACTTTTTATTAAAAAATCAGAAAATTAAAAAAAAATTATTAAATAGCTCCCCTACAAATTGTTCGTTTTGTTGTCAAAATGACCCCTCAATTTTGGCAGAATTAAAAAAATATATGTAGGTGTCTCTCAAGCCCATTTTTGCAAAAAATTATTTTTTTTTTAATTCCGCCGTTGATGGCTTATTTTACTTCAGCAAACATGCATTTTATTGGTTTTTATTCCAAAGAAAAGTAAGCCATTAACAGCGGAAATTAATATAAAATAAGACATTGTTTGCCAAATGAAGCTTGAGATAATAAATATATATTTTTAATTTCCGCCAAAATTCGGGGGACATTTTGACATCAAAAGAAACAATTTGTAGGGGAGCTATTTAGGAAAAAAATTTTTTGTTGGACCACACTATTCAACAATTATGCGAGTTAATTATAAATAACGTTTTTTTAGTCCTTATAAGCATCTAACTGTGTAGAAATGGTGCTCTTTTATATATAAAATTAAATAACGATGTTACTTAATTAATTTATTGATTTAATTAATTTTCTTGGTTTTTAATTTTTTTACATTCCTGGAGGTCAAAAAAGTTTTCCCAATTTTTTTACGAATTTTAATCAACCATTTTCTAAGAGATATTTCCTATTTTTCGTCCTTCTTTTCGGAAAAAATTCTTAACACCCGTGTAAATAAGAGCATTTTTTCGGGTATTTTAAAACTTTTAATTGTCAAAAATACACTAGAAAAAAAATCGCCAGGACCCAAAAATTGAAATTGGAAATACAGTGAATTTTTTAATTACTGATTTTGTTATTTAATTTTTTTGCATATTCTAATCAACAATTTTTTAAGAGATTACGCCTATTTAATTCATCCCTGTTTCTGTTAAAACTTCTTAGAAGCCTGTGAAAATAGAAGATTTTTTTCGCGTGCCCAGGAATCAAAATTTGAAATACAGCGAATTAAAAAAAATTTAATTTTGGTATTTAATGAAATTATCTTTATATCTTGTGGTTTAAAAAATTTTCTGATCATGTGTGGCATCTTTAGCATTGAAATACAATAGAAAAAAAATCTATTAAATATTACATTACAAATTCTGAAAATTTGCTGTAATTCCAATTTCGATTCCTGGGACTTGTTTATCTTTCCCTAGTGTATTACTATGCTAAAAAGCTCACACATAATCAGAAATTTTTTTAAACCACATGATATAAACATAATCTCATTAAAAACCAAAATTAAAATTTTTTAATTCGCTGTATTTCATATTTGGATTCCTGGGCACGCGAAAAAAATTGTCTATTTACACACATTGTTTAGAATTTTTAACGGAAACAGGGGTGAAATAAATAGGAATAATCTCTTACAAAAATGTTGATTAAAATCCGCAAAAAATTGGAAAGACTTTTTTGACATATTTTCCTGAGATAAGTGAAAATGCTAAAAAGAAGTTTGTTTTAAATAAGTATAAATTCAGTACTATAACTTTACTTTTAAAAATGAAAAAAACATCGTTATTTAATTTAATATTACAATTTAAAAAAAAATTACGGCACGCTCGAAAAAATTCCCTGATAATTCCAGGTTTTCCAGATGAGTAGACACTGCAGGCCTCGGACTCACGACTCTATTGTCACTTTTTAACGCTTTTTTTTTAAGTTTCTCAAATTTCTCGCTGATGCAACTATATTTTCACTTTTCCTTCAAACATATTTTCGAACTTCTTCGCTGTTTGGCTAAAATAACATATCCGCCATTTCAAAAATAGAAATTTCAAGATTGTTAAGATTCCGAAAAATTTCAAACATTTCAAGGATTATATTATTTTATGTGATTTTATGTGGTCTGAGAGGATTTCATAGATTTAAACATATTTAAAGGAATTTTAAAAGATCCTCAAAACTTCATCATGTTGTACAGGATTTCAAAAGATTTTTTGGGATTTCACAAGATTTATTCGATTTACACAATTTCAAGGGATTCTAAAGAATATAGTGTATTTTAAAAGATTCCGAGGAATATAATGTGATTAAAAAAAACTTATTAGGATTATAGAAAATTTCAAGAGATTAAATAATTTCTAAGGAATTTCAAGTGATTTCGTAAGATTGCAGAAAATTTCAAAGATTTCAAGGAATTTTAGAATATTTGAGGGATTTATAGGAGTTCAAAATAGATCAATCAATAGATTCAACAGAATTTTTAAGGGTTTTTAATAGATTTTAAAGGATTACAAAACTTTTAGGGTATTTTGAAATATTTCTAGGAATTTCAAAAAATATCAAAGATTTCAAGGGATTTTAAAGGGCTTTATCTTATTTTGTGTAACTTCAAGTGAATTCATACGATTTCAAAGATTTCATTATTTTTAAAGGAATTTTGAAAGATATAGATTTAAAGATGTTTGACGGGATTTTATTTTTGTGAGATTACTAGGGATTTCAACAAATTGAAGTGATTTTAGAAATTTTAAGATTACAAAATTTTTAAGGGCTTTCAAAACATTTCATAGGATTTCAAAAAATTTCCAAGTATTTTAAAAAGGTATCCAGGATACCAATTTATTTGAAAAATTTAAAGTTATTTTAACGGATTTCCAGAGAACTTCAGGGAATTAATGAAACTAAATGAAATCTTAAGAGACATGTAGAGATATCTACGGATTTCATGGTGTTTCAACGGGTTTCATTAGATTTAAAGGAATCATAGCTTTTCGGGTATTTAAAAATATTCGAATGGACTTCAGGCGATTTTATAGAAGAGATATATTTTATATCATTAGGATGGTCCAAATTTATACCTTTCGAAATTTTATTTTTTTATTTTTGGTGATCGATCCCCCCAATTTGTTCATATTCTGGAAAAAGAATTTCCTTTTTTTTTCTTTTTCAAATCCTTTAAGCTCAGTTTTCGAAAAAATTAAAAAAATTAGTACTTGTTATTAACTTTTTGTAAATTAAAGTATAGTCACTTCTTAAGGAATGTTCAAGGAATAATTTCAACCCAATAACTTTTAATTTTGACCCCCCCAACACCCTTGTATTGTGCCCGGAAAATGTCTAAAAAAATGTAAAATAGCAGTTTAATGTCAAATTAATGCTAAAGACGTTATTTTTTCAATATTAATTATGTTTACTCAATAAGGGACAAGTTTCAAAGTAATTTTTTTTTCCAACCTAATTTTCAATTTTTTAAACAATTTTTTCCCGATGTTAATCGTAAAAAGTTATTATTTTTTGAGATAAATGATACAGTTTATAAATGTTTAAAATAATGTTTTTTCCTTAACATATTTTGCAATAGTTTAAAAAATTTCTATTTGTACAGTTTTTTTCACCAAATCGTGAAAAGTTAGTCTTTTTTGGAATTAATTACACAATCAACGAATTTCAAGAGTAACATTTTTTTGTTTAGGATATGTGTCAATCATTTAAACAATTTTCGTTTGTTCAAATAGCCCCGCCCCCGGGGGGGGGGGGGGGACAATCGGGGATCGTTACTTATAAAGACGTTAATTAGGCCGTTTAAACTTCCCCCTCCCCTTTATTCCACCTACTTTCCCCCCTCATGACCCCTCCTCCCATCCCCTACTTCCCTCGCCTTATTTTCCCTCGCTTCCCCTACTTTCACTCCCCTTTTTTTGCCCTCACTTCCCTCCCCTCACTTCCCATCCCCTCATTTACCCTCATTTGGCCTACTTTACCACCTCTCATTTCCCCTAAGTTACCTTCCATCATTTTCCCTTGCTTTTCCTTCCTTAATTTTCCCTTACTTTTCCTCCTTTAATTTTCCCTCACTTTGCCTTCCCTCATTTTCTCTCACCTCATTTTCTCTACTTTTCCTCCCCTCCTTTTCCCTACTTTACCTCCCCTCATTTCCTCTTATTTCCCCTACTTTTCTTCCCCATATTTCCCCTTACTTCCCCTACTTCCCTTCCCCATATTTCCCCTTACTTCCCCTACTTCCCTCACTTCTTTCCTTGGAAAAAAGTACGACGGATGGACGGACGGACACCTGACCGAAACTGTAAGGGTTTCTGCCCAGGACTACGAAACCCTAAACATTATTCTTAAAGATGATTATCGTTTAAATAATTAGATTATAAGTTATGAGATAAGAAAATACTAAATAATAAGCGACATATTGTAAGAGATTCGAAAAAACTAGAATTTTCTCCACCTTTTCTATGAAAAGACGCAAGTAAATGATTATTAATTGTTTAAATAATTGCAAACTTTCTTTCACAAAAAATATCACTCTTAACATTCATTAAAGGCTTCATTAATTTCAGAAAGTAGAAAGTTTTCTAGATTTACAAGGAGAAAAAAATGTTCAAATAATTGCTAAGTGTCTTTCACACCAAAATTTCGATTCATTAACTGCGTCATTATTTCAACAAAATAATAACTTCAAGATTTACAGGGGAAAAATAGTTTATACAAATAAAAATTGTTCAAATAATTACCAAATATCTTCAAATTTGCTCTTATCATTCTTTAATTGTGATATTAATTCCAGAAAATAATATTTTTCACGATTGGGTGGAAAAAACATTATACAAATAGAAATGCTTTTAATAATTTCAATATGGTAAACAAAATAAATAACTCTTGACATTTATAAACTTTGTCATTTATCCCGAAAAATAATAACTTTTCCCGATTTACAGGGGGAAAAAATTGTTCAAAAATGTGTAGGGGACGTTAAAATTAAAATTTTTGGGTGGAACTTATTCCAAAAATCTTTCTTTTAAAACGACTAAACTTTAATTTGCAAAAAGTTAATAACAAGTACATTTTTTCGCAAACTGAGCTTTTCCCGTCAATCCTTATCCTATTAACCAAATCCTGTCAATACAATATCCTATATATATATATACCATTAAACCATTTCCCTTTCAGGGTAGGCGTGACACTACCCGATTCGGGTAGTTTTTCTAGGTTTTTCTTGTAGTTATAAATAACTACAAGTGTGGGCTCACCACACCCACGATATGTGCCAACAGCACTCATGTCAGTATTCTTGAATGGTCACCCATCCAAGTACTAACCGCGTCCAACGCTGCTTAACTTCAGTGATCTGACGAGAACTGGGTTTTTCAGCATGGTATGGCTATGATAATTTCAAAAGCTCGGGTTAATGTTGACCGATAAAAAAAATGGAATTTCTTTTTCCGGAAAACAGCAAATGGGGATGGGGGGAGGCTGATCACCAAAAATCGACAGACGATTGTTTGGACCACCCTAGTATATCATACGAAAATAGTTAACCCCTCGATGTAATATTTAAAAAATTGCATGACACTATTTTCCCAATATTTCTTAAACTTTATGCTACTATTGACACTATTTTGAATTTCTCAAATGAGTTCGAGGCCTGACCCTGTAATAATACAAAAATGTAAGTTAATTTTTTATTTAATTTGATGATTCGACGATGGCCTATTGCTGTATTTATTCGTAACACTTTGACTAAACCTGGACTGGATTCTAGTCTGAGGAGTGGAGAGACAGAACCCCTTGAGGTCAAACATTGCTAGGTTTGATCGATAGTAATTGGTGTACATTATTCTGGTTTCGGTGATTGGATAGGTGGTGGTGTGGCACCAGCCAAGCCGCTTCGAAGCTATCAGGGTGGCAAAAGTCCCCTTGGCAGCCTAGGGGGCTCATCTCGCTTCTCTAGAGACAGCTCGGTATCCCTGTATAGTATACCAGGTTAGTAGCAATTTCAAAGCGAGTTGGAAAATGTAAAAGCTGGAAAATGGAAAAATAAAATAGCTATTTGTGATACATGTGTGCAAAATAGGCGATTGCTGACGAGAGTCAAACTTGCAACTGAAGACAAATACAGGCTTCACACTCACTGAGTACAGTTCCACCGACCAAGCTTCGGCGGCGTGGCGTCGCTTATACGAGAGTGGCGTGGCGTATCCAGTGGCTTAGACGTGGAGGGGATACATAAGTTGGAAAGTGAAGGCGGATACCACTCTCGGACTCTTCGCTTACTCCTGTGTATCCCCTCCACCTCCAAGGCGCAAGATAGGCCGCGCCACTCACGTATAAGCG
>CAKNYM010052680.1:324821-352998 GCA_932195095.1 Andricus curvator | reverse complement strand
CGAATAAAATATCACTTTTCAAATATCACCCCCATAAGTCTGTTTTATAGGGTCCCAAAGAAACCCCATAAGTGAAAAAATGGGTTTTGCGAGTTTTTGGCGCTAATTATGATTTTTTGCAGTTTTTTTAATGCGAATTGTTTCTAATACATAAAATATGACTTTATACTGAAAATTAGATATTTTAATGAATTGTTTAAACAATTTATTGTTTCTAGCAATTTTCTCATAGAATGTAGTTAGAAAGACGCGGTTTTTTCACAAATTTTCCATTTGTTGTCCAATTTTCAATTAGAGGGAAGTGATAGTTCATCAGTGTTAACAATAGTGATTGTTTAAACAACTTATTATAATTATTAATAATATTATATTTGAATAATGCTAGAAAGATGCGGATATTTGTTTAATTTCTGGTTTTTTGTCTACTTTTCATTCGGAGTGAAGTAATAATGAATTCAAGTTAACAAAATAATTGTTTAAACAATTTATCATCATTGTTGATAATATTCTCTTTGCTTAATCGGTAGAATGTTGCGGTTTTTTCTGAAATTTTCAACTGTTTGTTTATTTTTTATTAGGCGTGACTTGATAATTAATTAGATTTAGCAAAAATCATTGTTTAAACAAATTATTATTGTTTATGACTATCTTCATGTATATCGATTGCGCCTGATAGTTGCGGTTTTTGGCAATTTTTACCTTTCTGTCCTTTTTTCACTTAGTGAGGTAATAATTAATTAAAGTTAACAGAAAAGTTGTTTAAAGAATTTAATATTGTTTATAACTATCTTTTCTCAGATAAGTGCTAGAAAGTGGCGGTTTTGTCTAAAATCTTTCACTTTGCATCGCCTTTTTATTTATGAACAAGTAATAAGTCAACCACAACAAAAATGATTTTTCGAAAGGTATTGTTGTTTTAAGTGAATTATTTTTGCTCTTTTCCAAATGCTTAAAAAAATTAATTTAAAGAAAAAAACTATTTTACACAAGAGGCAAAAACAAAGAATAGAATACTTAGGAATAGGTGGAAGGACTAGGTCTGTAAATGACTTGTAAAAGTTTTTTTTTTTTTTATTACAACAAGAAGTTTATTGCAAGGCGTAAAAGAAAAACTTGGAATTGCAAATCTCTAATGTTTATATACTAATTGTTAGTAATTAAGCAGGCGAAGCAAAGTGAAAGATTTTAGAAAAAACCGCCACTTTCTAGCACTTATCTAAGAAAAGATAGTTATAAACAATATTAAATTCTTTAAACAACTTTTCTGTTAACTTTAATTAATTATTACCTCACTAAGTGAAAAAAGGACAGAAAGGTAAAAATTGCCGTAAAACCGCAACTATCAGGCGCAATCGATATAGATGAAGATAGTCATAAACAATAATAATTTGTTTAAACAATTATTTTTGCTAAATCTAATTAATTATTAAGTCACGCCTAATAAAAAATAAACAAACAGTTGAAAATTTCAGAAAAAACCGCAACATTCTACCGATTAAGCAAAGAGAATATTATCAACAATGATAATAAATTGTTTAAACAATTATTTTGTTAACTTGAATTCATTATCACTTCACTCAAAATGAAAATTAAACAAAAAGCCAGAAATTTAAAAAAAAATCCGCATCTTTCTAGCATTATTCAAATATAATATTAATAATTATGATAAATTGTTTAAACAATCACTATTGTTAACATTGATGAAATATCACTTCCCTCTAATTGAAAATTGGACAACAAATGGAAAAATTGTGAAAAAACCGCGTCTTTCTAACTCCATTCTATGAGAAAATTGCTAAAAACAATAATAAATTGTTTAAACAATTCATGAAAATATCTAATTTTCAGTATGAAGTAATATTTTATGTATTAGAAACAATTCGCATTAAAAAAACCGCAAAAAAATCATAATTGGCGCCAAAAACTCGCAAAACCCATTTTTTCACTTATGGGGTTTCTTTGGGACCCTACAAAACAGACTTATGGGGTTGGTTTTTGAAAAGTGATATTTTATTCGTATTCTATGGCTAATTTTGAAGAGAAATGTTGAGTTTCAACTCGATTGAGATAATATTGAGGATTCTGAATAAGATTTACAAAAACGTCTTTTTTTCTTATGGGAAATACATGTTAAACTTCATGGGGCTTGCGCCACTGCTAAATAAAAAAATGGATTTATTTTTGGGTGGATTTGAACAAATTTGGGGGGTGTCCCGATAAAAATTCAAAAAAAAAAATGTTTCAATGCATTTTTGGACCACCCTAGTGCACACCCGGGTACCCGGATACCCACCATACAAAATTTCCACTTTGAGTGGATCATTAATTTTTATTTTTTTCATGCGCACATAGAATTAGTACATATACTCATTAGGAAAGACATTTTTCATTATAGATTAAATTTCTCAAGTTCTTTGATTGTTATAAATAAATTACTGGATAAAACTGACATTTACTGCATTTTCGCTGTTTGAATGCATTATTTATACTGATTTCGTCGTTGGTTTTCGTAAAAGTAATAACTAATCACAACCGAGAATTAAATAAGAACGATACTCATTGTTATAAATAGTTGTTATAAACAAATTCACTAATCGTATAACATTTCTGAACATCAAAGATTTTTATTTTCTACAGATGCATTTAACTTAATCTTAAGTATAATAGCTTTATATAAGATATTACCATAGCTTTATATATATAAGATACTATCATTTAACAAAAATTGATATTTTTATAAACAAATTTATTTCGCATTTTTAAAAAAAGAAAATTTTTCATCTTATTGAGTCACTTCTTTTCTCCCCTGAAGAATCATATTATCATAAAAATAATAATGTCTCAATAATAATATCGTGACACTTAATTCAGTTATATCGCTTTTTTGAACGTAGAACATTTTTCTTTTATTAACCCGAAATTCGTCTTTTTGCGTAGAAAATTAATTTTTTTGTTGAAAATTCATATTTTCGGATTGCAAAATTATTCAAAAATCTTTCTGAGTTAAAAATTTAACTATTTTGTTGAAAATTAATCATTTTTTTTTGTAAATTTAGCTCTTTTGTTAGATCAATTTTTTGGTTGAAGACTAATCATTTGATTGAAAATTTATCTCTTTCGTTGAAAATGCATTTTTTCAACTGGAAATTTAGCTATTTCAATTTTAGTTTAAAATTCAACAATTTATTGAAAATTTATGTATTTTTCTTTAAATTCTTCTTTTTGGTTGACAATTATATCATTTGTTTGAAAAATTAAAAATCCATCCTTTTTGTTTGAGAATTCAACAGTTTTGGTTGAAAATTCGTCTTTATGGGTTGAAAGTTCAACTGTTTTGTAAAAAATTGGTCTTTTTGGCTTCAAAATTCAAGAACTTGGTTGCAATTTTTTCCTTCATGTATAAAAAATCTGTTTTGGTTGAAATTCAACTCTTTTGTGATTTTTTTTTTAGTAGAAGATTCATCATATTAGTTGAAAATTCATCTCTTTGGTTGAAAAATTTAACTATTATGTTGAAAATTTGTCCTTTTTTTGGTTGAAAATTAATTTTTGTAACTGAAAATTTAACATGTTTTATTTTTTGTTAAAATTTTATCGTTTTTAGTTGAAATTTCAACTTTTTGTTTGTAAGTTGAATAATTTGTTGAAAATAAATTTTTTCAAAATTTATCGACTCAGTTGAAAATTAGTTTGATCTTTTTTGGTTGAAAATTAAACTACTTGGTGGAAAGTTTAACTACTTCGTCAAAACTTCAGTTCTTTGGTTTAAAATTTATCTTTTTGGGTTGAAAATTCAACCACTTGGTTGAAAATTGAACTAAATGGCAATCTTTTCTATGATAAAATTATTCTAAGGTTGATAAGAAGTGACTCCACAGAGAACAATTTTCTGTGTTCAAAAATGTGAAATAAGTTAATTTGTTTAATCTTTGATAACAATAAAAATAGTTTTTGAATCATTATTAGCTTTATCTATTAATTTGTTTATAAAAAATCAAGAAATTAAGTAATTTAATGGACGTGGCTACGTGTACCGAAATTTCGGTACAAGTAGCCAGATTTTTTTGGTACAAATAAGGGGAGCTGAAAAAGGAGCTATTTGTACCGAAATTTTGGTACGTATAGCCGAGTTTTTTCGGTATGCCTAGACTCTTCCTAATTTAGTCTATAATAAAAATTATCTTTCATGTAGAGCATATGTACTAATTCTATGAGTTTTTGAGAAAATTTCAATAAACAGAGCAAAGTTGGTAATACAAATATAAAAAAATATGTTTTTTTGACATTTTTCTAACTTAAATAGAAAATTGATAATTTTCTTTAAATCAGTCTTCGACATCTTTTTAAAATTTAAACGGCTTTAATTTTAAAAATCATCTTATAATTAGCTTCATTTTATCGATGAGAGTTATGGGTTAAATTAGGCTTGTAATTTTAAAGAGGGCCGTGATGATTTCAATGAGCTGTCAAATTTATTTTGAAAATGACAGCTCCATATGTTGTGACATTTAACCTTTGAGTATGGTCGTAATTATTATAAGAAATTAATCAATTTCATCATTTTTTATTATTAATAGTCTTTTACACCAGTGGGGGGAGGAACCCATATATCAGAAGCATGGTGCGGTCTGTGAGACCGCACGTACATACGTATATACTAATTTTTCACTTTTTGCTCGAATGACGGATAATCGGGACGTCAATTTTTTCTGTGACGGCCGTACTCCGTGGACCGTGGACGTGCGGTCTCACGGACCGTGTAGGAGCTTTTAATTGATATAACTCACTAATTACACTTAGAGCCGCACGTTTTCCACATACCTCGACGAAAGCACAAATAAAACTAAAGATACTAATAACTGCAGCCTCGAGGAAGGCCAGGGGAAGGGATCCACATATCAGAAGCAAGGTGCGGTCTGTGAGACCGCACGTCCATACTTAAAGGTTAAAACCCAACTCAGGGTAATGTTTTGATTTTTCTGTGTATTGTTGTCGTACTATTGTATCTAGTTTTTTGTTTTTTTTATGAATAAAGGAATAAAATGTAGTATATTTAGATGAAAAAACAGGCATGGATATTCCGATTGCTCGACGCTATCTTTAGCTCCCGCGATGATAATTTTCCGCAAGTGCGTAGGTGAATGTGAAACTCTATAGCATGCGAAATTTCCATTTCAGACATCATTAATTTTACTATGTTGGAAATTCATTTTGAGATTGACTTCCCTCTTTCTCGAAAGTAAGATAATTAATTGCATTCATATAATTATGAGAAGAATGAATGGGGTAGTTTAATGCAGGGTGGCCGCTAGACAGGGAATTTTTTGAGACCGAGAAAACCCGGGAAATGACAGTGAATTTATTTTTTGACCGGGAATTTTTCCAATTTTTAAAAGAAAAATCTATCCAATCACTTGCAATTTAAATTATGTTCGATTTCAACTTTTTTTTAAAGTTAAGGTCAATTGTTAACTTTTTCAATTATGAAATCATTCAGTTTATAATGCGTAATTCTAAAATCTTTGACTTCAAAAATGTTCCGATTTAGGTCTTCATTTTTAAGCGTACATTTTCAATTTAGGGATTTTAAAATGCATTAAAGAACTTAAACAATTATAAATTAAAAGAAATTATACATGATTTTAGTTCTTTTTTTCTACTGGTCTTATATCAATATTTAAATATTGATTTTTATGTGTAAGTTGTAAAAAAAAAATTTCTCTCTAGCTCCGCTGGGATTGGAAACCAGGTCTTCGGAATAACCTCAAATTAATAGATTCATAGTTGAACGTTTTTATTTAATTTTAAATCGTATTTAAATATTGTTTCTCTCTAAATCATTTAATTTTTAACCTATTCAACTTGAAATTTTTTTAATTATAAAAAATGAACAATTTTCTAATATTTAGCAATAATTGATTGTTCATTTAAAATCAGCAATTATAAATCAAATATTCAAAACTAAAAAGTACGAAACTGAATTGTTTGTAAGAGAAAGCCTTAATAATTTAATTTAAAAAGTTTTATTTGTAAGTGAAAGTGTTAAATTCTGATTTATAAATAACAATTAAATATTGATTTGAAAAAACTCGAGTTTTTGATTTAGATTTTTGAAGGCTTCGAACAAAAAAAATTTAGAAGCTTCTTAAGAATGTTAAAAAGTTTCAAGAGACTAAAAAATTTCTTAAGATTTATAAGAAAATTTAAAATGATGTTTTACATTGAAAAATTAATTTTAAGAGAATATTTAACAAGATATCACAAGATTTCCAAAATTGTGAAAAAGAATTTGAAATCTAAAACAAAACTTGAATTTTTGAAGATTTCGAAATAAAATTTTGAAGCTTTCTAAGGATTTTGAAATGTTTCAAGACAATAAAAAAATATTCTGAAGATTCCTGATAAAACTTTTTATGATTTTTTTATGTTGAAAAATTAAAGTTAAGAGAATATTTAAAAACATTTGAAAAGATTTTTTTTTTAATTTTGCACGATTTAAAAAAAAATAAATATTCAATTAATTTTAAAAGATATTTAAAAGTTCTAAAAAAATGTCAATAATTTTAAATTTGAAAAGATTTCAATACATTTTAAACTAAATTTAATGTAAATTTTTCAAGATTTCGAAATCCACAATTGTCAAAAAGGATCTGGAAGATTTTAAGGCCATTTTTCAATTATTCCTGATTATTTTTAATTTAGGAAAAATTAGAATCATTTAAAAATATATTCAAAAGTTTTGAAAATTTTTCCAAAATTTAAAACGCGTAGATTTTTTAAGATTTCGAAACAAAATTTTGAAGTTTTTTAAGCAATTTGAAAGGTTTCAAAAGAATAAAAAAATTTTTTGTAAGATACTTAGGAAAATTGAAAATGATTTTCTATTTTGAAAAATTAATTTTCAGAAAATATTTAAAAAGATTTCAAAAGATTTTAATAGATTTCAAAAATTTCCAAAAAGAATCTGGAAGATTTTAAAGCTTTTTTTTAATTTGCAGCATTTAAAAAAAATCTTAGGAAAAATTCGATCTATTTTGAAAGATATTAAAAAATGTACATAATAATTCAAAATTTGAAAAGATTTCAACAATTTTTTAACAAAATGTAGATATTTGAAGATTTTGTAATGAACTTTTGAAGCTTTTTAAGGATTTTGAAGCTTTTAAAAGATTTTAATATGTTTTCATGATAATAAACCAGTTTTCTCAAGATTCGTAGGAAATTTTTATATGAGTTTTTATTTTGAAAAAAGAATTTTAAGATCATGTTTAAAAAAAATTTAAAAGCATTTTTGATTTAATAATAGCAATTTAAAAATCATTAATTGTTTAAAAAGTAATTAAATTTTTAATGTTTCTAACTCAAAATTGTTTAAAATGATGTTTTGAATGATGCATTCTTCAATTTAAAGCATTGAAAATAATACCGTGGATTTATATTTTTTAACCAGAAATCTTTGAACTTTTCAATTTATAAAAGTTTAAAATTTTTTAGCTTAACTGCGTTTAATTTAAAATTGTTCAATTAAAAAGTGTTTTAATATTTCTTTTCATATGTTTGAATTTAATTAAGATATCAAATTTTTTTTATTTCTTAGATGTGAAAAATTTTTGCGAACCGAGAAAAAACCTTGATTTTTTTCTTTGATTAAAAGGGCCGCCCTGTTAATGTGTTGACAGTTTGAATGTTTCTGAAACAATTTGCGATTTAATTGCATTTGGAATGATTAGATTGCACTGTTATTTACAGGAAACTGCTTGAATTAATTTAAGTTAGGTATCGTTAAATCGACACTTTGTAGGCTGTCGATCAGTAGCTGTTGTAATTCGTTATAAACTAAAATAAGCATTTTCTTTTAAAGCAATATATTTTCAGAGAATTTTATTTCTTTATCGGATTCAATTATATCCTCTGCCCTTTAATTCAGGCCTGAGATTATCAATAAATAAGTTTGTAGGCCCTGAGTAATTGACTGATAATCTATTGTTAATAATTATTATTACTATTTTATATTAATAATAATATGTAGTATTTAAAAAAAACTCTGAAAAATAAATTAAGTAATACCAAAAACTGAGATCTACGTCATAAATATTTTTTAATCCATTAAAATCTTTTAAATCTGTTAAAACCTGCAGAAATCCCTTGAAATTTTTGAAATCTTTTAAATTTCTTGCAAATCTTCCAAATAGTTAGAAATCTGTAGAGATTATTTAAAATCCCTTGAAAATAAAAATAATTTAATTTATTTCCTAAAGTTCTCTAGAAATCCCTTGAAATATCTAAAATCCCCTAAAATCTTTGAAATACTTGGAGAATCTATAAAATCCCTTAAATATTCCGATTTTTTTCTAATTCCTTTAAATCTTTGCGAACCCTACAAAATTCTTTGTCGACCTTTACAATTTTTGAAATAATTATAAATAATTTGGAATCTTCTAAAATAACTTAAAATCTTTAAAATCCTTTGAATGTTTTTTTAATTTCTTCGTATCCCTTTAAATAGTTAGAATTCGTAGAAATCCTTTTAAATGAATCTATTTTGTTCCCTCAAGTTCTCCAGTTGAAATCACTTTAAAGCCATTGAAATCTTTGGAAACCGTAGAAATCCATTAAAATAAGTAGAAATAATTTGAAATCCCTTCAATATGAATTAAATTAAAGTTATTCATTTAAGTGCTCTAAAAAAACTGTTCAAATTCTTAGAAATCTTTTTAATTTTTTGAAATTTTTGAAATCATTAGAGAGTTTGGAGATTTAATAAAATCCTTCAAATCGTGTGAAATTCCTTGAAATACCATAAAATTCCTTAAAATTCCATTTGATTTTATTTATTTTTGAAAGTTCTGTAGAAATCCCTAAACAAATGTTAATCTCTTAAAATTCTTTGAAATAAATTGAATATGAATTAAATTAAACTTATTCATTAAAGTTCTCTAAAAAAACGTTAGGTCCCTATACATCTTGTAAAATTCATTGAAATAGTTTAGAATTCTTTGAAATGTTTAGAATTGCTAGGAATTCTTTAAAAATTCATCTTATTTAATTTATTTTTCAAATTTCTTTAGAAATCACTTAAAAACTCTTTGAAAATTCTATACAAAATGCCAAAGAATTTCCAAAGATTACAAAAATTTCCAGTAATGTCAAAGAATTTTAATGAATAAATTTAATTTATATTCAAGGGATTTCAAAGATTTTATTGAATCTCCAATGATTGCAAAGTTTTCTAGGAATTTCAGCGATTTTTTTTAGAGAACTGTAATGAATAAATTTAATTTTATTTATATTCAAGTGACCCATAGTATCCCTTTAATAAAAATTAAACTTATTCATTAAAGTCCTCTTAAAAACGCTCAAATCCCTAGAAACATTTTAAATCCTTGCAGATTAAAAAAAATCTTTGAAATCCCTTGAACGTTAATTAAATTAAACTTATCCAGTAAAGTTCTCTATAAAAAACCGTTCAGAGCCCTAAAAATCTTTTAAATCCTTGAAAATTCAATAAAATACGTTAAATGTTAATTGAAATGTCTGGAGTGGCTAGAAATTCTTCGAAATTTCATTTTATTTCATTTATTTTCTAAAGTTCTTTAGAAATCCCTTAAAACCTTGCTTAAAATCTTTGAAAATCCTACAAAATTTTATAATTCTTCGAAATGTTTTAAATCTCTTGAAATTCTTTGGAATTTTGTACGATTTCCAAAGATTTTAAGCTCAATTTTATGGAATGCCTAGAGAACTTTGGAAAATAAACGAAAACATAAAATCCTATAAAATCCCCTACATTTTTTTGTCATTCTTTAAAATACCTTAAAATCTTTGGAAATGGTACCAATTTCTTTGACATCCATTGGAATTTTTTAAATCTCTTAAAATTATTTGGAATCTTTGAAAATAACTTTAAATCTTTAAAAATCTCTTAAATCTTGTTGAAATCTTTAGAAATCCCCCTGCAATATAAATTAAATTAAAATTATTCATTAAAGTTCTCTAAAAAAACCGCGCAGATCCCTAGAAATCCTTTAAATCTTGTAAAATTCCTTGAAATACCTTAAAATCCCTTGAAATGTTTGGAATCGCTAGCAATTCCTTGAAATTTTATTTATTTCCCAAAGTTTTCTAGAAATCATTCAAAATCTAGCATGAATCTTTGGTAATTCTACAAAATTTAATAAATCCTGCAAAATTGTCGAAATCTCATGAAGATCTTTGGAATCCGTTAAGATAGCTTGAAAGATTTTAAAATCCCGTAAATCCTTTGGAACAATTGGAGTTGCTGTGAAATCCCTTAATTTTTGTGAAATTTTTTGAAATACCTTCAAATCTTTGGAAATTGTACAAAATTGACATCCCTTGAAATTCTTCGGAATGTTTCAAAATAATTTGAAATCTTTAAAATCATTTTAAATCTCCTCAGTTTCTCCATACCCCTTGAAAATGTTTAGATCCATAAAAATTCCTTAAAATAATTCTGAAAAAACTGTCAAATTAAAAAAATGAAAAAAATGTAATGTGTCCTATTTCTAAAAATAATTTACATGCAATCTCAGGCTTGCTTTAATCTAAACGAAATAACACCCTTTATCCGCATATTAGCGAATTTCGTAAACACTTACGGAAATAAAATGATTAATTCTGCAGGGGGGGCTGAATTGCACAATAATACTGCATCGAATAGATTTAACCAAATTTGTTTATATTAACACTTATTTTACAAAGACTTTTTTTAATAGGTTGAGGGTGGAGAACATGGAACGACAGCTTGCTAACTTAACTGGAATCGTGCAAAAGGCTTTAATACATCCCCCTCATCCCAGCCCTTCTCCCAGGGATTATCTACAAATTCCTGCCGGACGTGAAACATATGCGAGATCTGCAGGTATAAAACAAATTATTTTACCACTGTCATAAGTTATAACAGTTGCACTCGGGGCTCAACCCTATTGAAAAATCCTGAACATGCTTCTGCAAAGAGTTCTTCAATAGATGTGTTGTTTTTTGGCAATATAAAAGTCAAAAATTAGTCTGAATACTTGAAATACTTCAGACAGGGTGGCCGCAGGTCAGGGAATACCTGAAAATCAGGGAAAAGTCAGGGATTTTGAAAAAAATACAACAGTCAGGGAATTTCTGCAAGAAACACTTTAAGTAACTGCCAAGAATAATTAGGGCTGCCACAGAGTAATCTGTAGTTAATTTTTTTTCTCAAATCACTTTCTTGTCAAATTTTGAAAGATGTAGTCACTATAGTGTCCTTTTTAAATTAAAATATCACTTTAGTCACTTTTCTGTAAATAAATTAACAAAATTGCAAGGATTTTAATGATTTTGAGAGATTTAAAACATTTTTGATAGGATTTTAAAGAATTTCCTAAAATTTCAGAAGAAATGGGACGATTTTACAACCTATAAAATTTTAAAATATTTTTAATGATTCCAAGGGATTTATAAGATTGCAATGTTTTTAAGGGATTTTAAAAGCTTTCAAGGTATTTTAATAAATTTTCTAGTATTTCAGGAAATATTATCAGATTTCATGTAATTTCACAGGTTTTTATAATATTTTAGTGGATTTCAAAGACTTTATTTACAAGAATTGGGAGATTTCGTAGGATTTCAAAGTTTTTCAAAGATTTCAAGGTATATCCAAGGATTTAAAAAATTTTTTAAAAATATTTTAGATTATTTTAAATGTTCCATAACATTTTTAAGAGATAAAAATTTTTCAAGCACTTTGAGTAACTGCCAAGAATAATGAGGGCTGCCACAGAGTAATCTGTAGTTACTTTTTTTTCTCAAATCACTTTCTTGTCAAATTTTGAAAGATGTAGTCACTATAGTCTCCTTTTTAAATGAAAATATCACTTTAGTCACTTTTCTGTAAATAAATTAACTCATGGATTAACCACTATTGAATTTAGGTCTATACCTATTTCTGAATTTTTTTCAATTCATCGGAAACATTTTTGGGCATTTTAAAAGATTCCAAGAAATTTGTAATAGATTTCAATAATTTGAAGGAAATTCAAAGCATTTTAAAGATTTTAGGGTATTAAAAAAATTCGAAGAAATTTTCAAGAGCGTTAAAAAGTTTTAAGGGATTTAGAAATATTTTAGGGTATTACAAAAAATATCACAAATTATTAAAAATTCCAGGGAATTTTCAAGAGTGTTAAAAAGTTTTAAGGGATTTGAACAGATTTCAAAATAATCGATAAATTTTAGGGTATTTTAAACAATTCCAAGGAATTTTTGAGAGCTTTAAATAGTTTTATGGGATTTTACAATATTTAAGGGTATTTTGAAAGGTTCCAAGATATTTTTAAGAAATTAACAAAATTTCAAGGATTTTAATGATTTTGAGTGATTTAATAAAAATTGCATAGGATTTTAAAGAATTTCAGAAGAGATGGTACGATTTTACAACTTATACAATTTTAAAATATTTTTAAAGATTCCAAGGGATTCATAAGATTGCAATGATTTTAAGGGATTTTAAAACCTTTTACGATATTTTAATAAATTTTCTAGTATTTCAGGAAATATCAGATTTCATGTAATTTCACGGGATTTTATAATATTTCAGTGGATTTCAAAGACTTTATTCAAAAGAATTGAGGTATTTCCAAAAGTTTAGGATATTTTTAAAGCCAACAGCCATACCACGCTGAAAAACCAGTTCTCGTCAGATCACTGAAGTTAAGCAGCGTTGGGCGCGGTTAGCACTTGGATGGGTGACCATTCGAGAAAACTGAGTGCTGTTGGCACATCGTGGGTGTGGTGAGCCCACACTTGTAGTTATTTACTACAAGTTATCAACCTTGAAACACTACCCGAATCGGGTAGTGTCACGCCTACCCCGAAAGGGAAATGGCTTAATGGTATATTCCAAGGAATTTCCAATTGCTTCAATAAAGGATATTTAAAAAAATTGCAGGGAATTTTTAAGAGTGTTAAAAAGTTTTAAGGGATTTCAAAAGACTCTAGGGAATTAAAAAATTTTAGGGTATTTTTAAAAATTACAAGGAATTTTGGAGACCTTTAAAAAGTGTCAAGGGATTTCAAAATATTTTAGGGTTAGAAGAAGGTTCACAAAATTTTAGGATATTTTTAAAGCTTCCAAGGAATTTCCAATTGCTTCAATCAAGGGTATTTAAAAAAATTGCAGAGAATTTTTAAGAGTGTTAAAAAGTTTTAAGGGATTTTAAAAGATTTCAAAGGAATTGAAAATTTTGAGGGTATTTTTAAAAATTCCAAGGAATTTTTGAGAGCATTAAATAGTTTCATGGGATTTTAAAATATGTAAGGGTATTTTGAAAGGTTCCATGTTATTTTTAAGAAATTAACAAAATTTCAAGGATTTTGAAGGTTTTTAAAAAAATTTGCATAGGATTTTAAAGAATTTCCTAGAATTTCAGAAGAGATGGGACGAATTTACAACCTATACAATTTTAAAATATTTGTAAAGATTCCAAGGGATTTATAAGATTGCAATGATTTTAAGGGATTTTAAAAGCTTTTAAGGTATTTTAATAAATTTTCTAGTATTTCAGGAAATATCAGATTTCATGTAATTTCACGGGATTTTATAATATTTCAGTGGATTTCAAAGACTTTATTCAGAAGAATTGAGGGATTTCGTAGAATTTCAAAGGTTTTTAAATATTTCAAGGTATTTCCAAAAGTTTAGGATATTTTTAAAGCTGCCAATGAATTTCCAATTGCTTCAATCAAGGGTATTTAAAAAAATTGCATGGAATTTTTAAGAGTGTTAAAAAGTTTTAAGGGATTTCAAAAGACTCAAAGGAATTAAAAAATTTTAGGGTATTTTTAAAAATTCCAAGGAATTTTGGAGACCTTTACAAAATGTCAAGGGATTTCAAAATATTTTTGGGTTAGAAGAAGGTTTACATAATTTTAGGATATTTTTAAAGCTTCCAAGGAATTTCCAATTGATTCAATCAAGGGTATTTTAGAAAATTGCAGGGAATTTTTAAGAGTGTTAAAAAGTTTTAAGGAATTTCAAAAGATTTCCAAAGAATTGAAAAATTTTAGGGTATTTTTAAAAATTCCAAGGAATTTTCGAGACCTTTAAAAAGTGTCAAGGGGTTTCAAAATATTTTAGGATTAGAATAGTCCAATACAGTTTTAAGAGATTTAAAAATTGTTCAGGATTTTAATGATTTTGAAAGATTTAAAAAAAAATTAATGGGGTTTTAAAGAATTTCCTAGAATTTCAGAAGATTCGTGATGATTTTACAGGACCTGTGAGGCTTTAAAATATTCTTAAATATTCTAATGGATTTTATAAGATTTCAATGATTTTAAGGGATTTTCAAAGCTCTCAAGGTATTTTAATAATTTTTCCAGTATTTCAGGAAATATCAGATTTCATGTAATGTCACAGGTTTTTATAATATTTTAGTGGATTTCAAAGACTTTTTTCACAAGAATTGGGAGATTTCGTAGGATTTCAAAGTTTTTCAAAGATTTCAAGATATATCCAAAGATTAAAAATTTTTTTAAAAGTATTTCAGCTTATTTTAAATGTTACATGACATTTTTAAGAGATTAACATTTTTTCAAGAATTTTAATGATTTTTAAGAATTAAAAAAATTTTCATGGAGTTTTGAAGAATTTCCCAAAATTTCGACAGATATGGAACGATTATATATGAACTGTAAGATTTTAGGATATTTTAAAAGATTCGAAGAGATTTTATAATATTTTCGAGGATGTCAGTGATTTTAAGGGGTTTTAAAATCTGTCAAGGTATTTTAATAAATTTTCCGTGATTTCAGGAAATATCATCAGATTTCATGTAATTTCAAAGAATTTAGGGAATTTTCAAGAGCTTTAAAAAATTTCAAGATATTTCAAAAGATTTTAAAGGCATCAAAAAATCTGAGAATATTTCAATAATTTAAAGTTTAAATTATTAAATTTAAAAAAAAATTAAATTTTAAAAATTCCAAGGAATTTTTAAGAACCTTAAAAAGTTAGAAGGAATTTCAAAAGCTTTAAAAGGATTTGAAAAATTTTAGGGTATTCAAAATATTTCCAAGGAATTTTCAAGAGCTTTTAAAATGTCAAGGGATTTCAAAATATTTTAAAGGGTTTGAAATATTTGTGGGTATTTTTGAAAATTCCAAGAAATTTTCAATTGATTTCAGTAATTTAATGGAATTTCAAAGGGTATGCAATATTTTAGGGTATATTAAAAAAATTCCAAAATTGTCAAGGGATTTCGAAAAATTTCTAAGGATTTTAATGATCTTAAGGGATTTAAAAATTTTTTCATTAAGTATATTGTCCAGGAGTTCAGGAAATATCACCAGATTTTCATAAAATCTCACGGGATTTTATAATATTTTTAGCAATTCGTTCGAATTCATTTGGAATTCACCCAGAATTCCTATTAATGTGTGCTGAATTCTTTTAAATTCTTTTGATTTCTCTTACATTTTTTTTTATTTTCTTGAATTCTTCTAAATTCACTCAATTCTACTCAATTCAATGTTTTTTTTTTTAGTTTTTGTTTAATTCATCTTGAATTATTTTTAACATACAGTGAATGCTTAGGCATTTCATTGAATCTCTCTGATTGAACTGAAATCAATGCAATTTCTTTCCATTTCATTTGAATTTTTTTAATTTAACTTAAGTCACTTTAATTCACTATTTCGGTTAGAAATTAGTCTCTTTTGGTTATTTTTTTGGTTCAACTAGGCAAATTTTTTAGTTTTTCTTTTTCAAGTAAATCAGGCTAGTAAATCAAATCACAAATTTCCTCATTTATATTCAAATTTGCTTTATTCCATCTATAAAAGATTCTATATTAAAAAAGTTTCAGGATTAAAATTGTTATCTCTGAATATTAATCGTCAAGGGAAATAAAAAACTAGTCTGGGAATAATGAGCGAAAAGTCAGAGGATTTTAAAAATGAAGTTTTGCGGCCACCCTGTTCAGACTAATGAAAGATTACAATTTCAATCATGTTTTGTCTATACGTACCACAAGTCTGATACAGTTTATGACAGTATAGAGAAAAATGAGGTTGGTTGTTACGAACCTAAAGTATTTTTTTGGAAAAAAGTGTAACAGCCATTCCCCGTTTTTCATAGATGTAGTCGAAATAGTTATTACGTTATTCAACACAGTAGCCACATTTGAACAATTTTTCACTCATTTTTTTCTAAATTAAGGTTATTTAAATCCGTTGGAAGTATGTGTTTCGTTTATTCGATAAAATGAACGAATTTGGCTGCTATTTACCGTAACTTTTAATGTTAAAACGAGAATAGAACTACGCACAGAATTAAGTGAGTGACTCTCCAGGTAGTGTAAAATGAAAAATTTCGATAAACTGTAATTCCTAGTCGCCCTTCTTTATCGCTTTTTCTCTATAAAATATTACAGGGTGGCTGTAGGCCAGGGAAAAGTCAGGGAATTTTATTGATTAGGAAAAATCAGGGATTTAAAAAAAAATTACAAAAGTCAGGGAATTTCTTTAAGAAGCACTTTAAGTAACTGTTAAAAATAATCAGGGCTTCCACGCAGTCACTTGTACTCCCTTTTTTAGGATAAAGTTACTGATAGTCACTTTTTCAAATAAAAATATCACTTTAGTCACTTTTCTTTCAATAAAGTAAACCATGGGTTAACCACTGTTAAATTCAGATTTATATCTATTGCTGGATTTTCTTGAATTCTTTTGAAATATTTCAGGGAATTGAAAAAGATTCCTAAAATATGTATCAGATTTCAATAATTTTAAGGGATTTCAAAGGTACTGAGGGTATTTCCAAAACATCCAAGGCATTTACTAGAATTTTGGAAGATACGAAAAAACTTTACAGAATTTATAAGGTTTTAAGATATTTTAAAAGATTCCAAGGGATTTTATAAGATTTCTGAAGATTTTAATTATTTGAAGGAATTTTAAAAGCTTTCAAGATATTTTAATAAATTTTGAAACATTTAAGGAAATATCATCAGATTTCATCTAATTTTGCGGGGTTTTATAGTATTATAATGGATTTCAAAAAATTTATTCAAAAGATTTGAGCGATTTCAAATACTTTCAAATGTTTCAAGGTATTTCCAAAAATTCTTAACAATTTTAAAGATTTTAGGATATTTTAAAAGATTCCAAGGGATTTTCAAGAGCTTTAAAAAGTTTCCAGAGATTTCAAAGGTTTTGAAATATCTTCGGGTATTATAAATGTATTTAAATAATTTGAAGTTATTCCAAAGAATTTTGAAGATTTTGGCGTATTTTTTACAAATCCAAGTCATTTTCAAGAGCTTTGAAAAGTGTGAAGGGATTTCAAAAGATTTTAAAGTATTTTAAATATTTGAGGGTATTTTAAAAAAATTCAAGGAATTTGTAAATGATTGCAGTAACCTAGTGGGATTTTAAAGGATTTGAATAGGGTATTTAAAATTATTCCAAGACATTTTCAAGAGTTTTAAAAAGTTTCAAGGGATTTCAAAACATTACAAAGGATTTCAAAAATTTTAGGGAATTTTAAAAGATTCCAAGGAATTTTTAATTCATTTCAATAGTTTGAACGGATTTCAAAGGGTTTCAAATATTTTAAGGTATTTAAAATTAATTCAAGACATTTTCAAGAGTTTAAAAAAGTTTCAAGAGATTTCAAAGGATTTCAAAAATGTGAGGGAATTTTAAAAGATTCCAAGGAATTTTCAATTTCTTTCAGTAACTTAATCGGATTTCAAAGGATTTGAAATATTGTAGGGTATTTAAAATTATTCCAAGACATTTTCAAGCGATTAGAAAAAAATTAAAGGGATTTTAAGGGATTTTTAAATGCCTTTGTAAATAATTTCCTAGAAATTCGGAAGATATGGAACGATTTTGCAGGACCTATAAGGTTTTAAAATATTTTAAAAGGTTTCAAGGGATTTGATAAGATTTCTTTAAATTTCAGTGATTTTATGGAATTTCAAAAGCTCTCAAGGTATTTTATTAAATTTTCCAGGATTTTAGAAAATATAAGATTTCCTAGAATTGTACAGGATTTTATCATATTTTAATGGATTTAAAAGAATTTATTCACAAAAATTGAGGGATTTCGTAGGATTTCACAGAATATTTTAGAATATTTAAAATTAATCCAAGACATTTTCAAGAGTTTTAAAAAGTTTCAAGGGATTTCAAAAGATTTCAAAGAGTTGGAAAATTTTAGGGAATTTGAAAAGAGTTCTTAGGATTTCAGTGATTTTTAAGGATTGCAAAAGCTCTCCATTTATTTCAATAATTTTTCCAGGATTTTAGGAAATGTCATTAGATTTCATGCAATTTCACGGGATTTTATAATATTTTAATGGATTTCAAAGAATTTGTTCATAGGAATTGAGGGATTTCGTAGGATTTCAAAGATTTAGAAATATTTTAAGGTAATTCCAAAGATTTTATAGATTTTTAAATATTTTAAAAGATTCCAAGGCATTTTCCATTGATTTCAATAATTAAATTATAATAATAATATTTTGAAATCCCTCGATTTCAAAGAATTTTAGATATTTTAGGGTATTATTTAAAATTCTAAGGGATTTTCAAGATGTTTACAAAGTGTTAAAGGATTTTAGAAGGGTTCTTAGGATTACAGTGATTTTAAGTTATTTTAAAATCTCTCAAGATATTTTAATAAATTTTCCAGGATTTCAGGAAATATCAGATTTCATACAATTTCACGGGATTTTATAATATTTTAATGTGTTTTAATGAAATTAAAATATATTTTCAAACATTTTTTGCAATTCTTTTATATTTATTTCGAGTGCACTTGAATTTATTGGAATTTATTAATTTATCGTCAATTCTTTTTAACTTTTCGGAATACTCTTGAATTTTTTCAATTTTCTGGAATTCTTCTGAATTCACTTAATTCTACTCATTTCAATGGGGTTTTTTAGTTTTTGTTTAATTCATTTTGAACTCTGTTAAACTCACCTTGAATGCTCAGGCATTACATGAAATTTTTTTGGATTAAAAAATTTGTTTAAGAGTTGTTTTGAAGTCTTACGAATTTATCCTGAATTCTTTAAAATTCAGCCGGAATTCTTAAGAATTTCATCGAATTCTTTTGAATTCTTTTAAATGCAAAATAATATTAGTCTCTTTTAGTCTTTTCTTTATCAAATTCTTTCGAATATCCTTAAATTGTTTCATATTTTTGTATTTCATCGAATTCTTCTCATTTTCCTTTAGTTCCTCTATATTCTCTGCAATTTTACTGAAGTCAGTGGAACTTTTTGAATTTTTTTCAATTTATTTTAATTATTATGGATTTAAATTGAATTGTGCTGAAGTCATATGAATGATTTTGAATTATTTTAAATTCAAAATGAGATTATTCACATTATTATTGCACTTTAGTCACTTTTGCCTAGTTTTTGGATTAGAAATTAGTCACTTTTGGGCACTTTTTCATATAATTCAAGTAAATTAGACTGTGTCAGCCTTGAGAATAATAAATTAAAAGTTTATAAATTCAGATTTGTTTGATTCCATTTATAAAAGATTCTATATTAAAAATTTTTCAATATTAGACCGTTGGTTTTTAAATAATAATGCTCAGGGGAAAAAAATGATTCAAAGAAAAATCAGGGAAACGTCCAGGAATTAAAATTAAGGTAAATTTTAATTAAAGTAAAAATTTAATTTTTCATTGAAAATGAAGTTTTTCGGCCACCCTGTATTAACAAAATTGTATCATCAAAGGGCAAACATGATGTGCAAATTTTCATCGAATCCTCTCTTGAGAGTCACTATGACGTTTCCGGAAACCTCGATTTTTAGCCGCTCAATTGAATTCAGAAGAATGCCTTTAAAATTGAAGAAAATTCTGGTTTTTATGGCCATATCAAAGTCGCTAAAATTCGTGCTTTCCGTCTATTTTAAATTGTTATAATACAATGAATACAATTAATTAGGGTCTATAACATAAATGTTAGTGTAAGTGCTAGTCTAATGAACGTTTTTATTTGGTTCTAATTATTATGACTCATTAGGTCGACTAAAATGATTGATTTTTACATTAATCGAACTAATAATTTATTACCACATAGTATAGAGTTCCAAATTTTAACAAATGTCACTGGATTCGGATACCATCTTCACCAGAGAAAAAAGCTCAATCTAATTCAGTAGCAGCATCATATATAACGCTTCTTTTCACAATTCTACCAGTAGTCATTCATAAGAATATGTGTGAAATCAGGTTTTCAATTTGTATGTAGTTGCAATGGACGGAAAATATAAGTTAAGGGAGATTGAATAGTACAATAACTAGAGCTAAAAGATTTGTACAAACAATAACTTGAAATCTTCATAAGAATTTATTTTTATGAAGAGTTAGTAATGGCTAGTGAGTAGTATTATAATTGTGCAGATTACAGACCTCACAGACCGGTCCCTATATCCCCTATTGTGTCCTATTTTCAAGATTTGGTCCCTATGGTACCCTATTTTCAGTAGTTGTTCCCTATGGTATCCTATTTTTAAGATTTGGTCCCTATGTTACCCTATTTTCAATATTTGGTCCCTATGGTACCTTATTTGCAGCCCATAATGGAACTTCAAACAAATTTATAATAAAATCAAAGCTTCCAAGAGTCAGACATTTTGAAAAAATAGCAAATATCAGGGAATTTCTGTAAGAAGTCTCTGTAAAAAATAATCAGGGCTGCCACACAGTCCCTATTAGTCACTTTTTTCTCAAATCACTTTTTAGTTACTTTTTTAAGATAAAGTCACTATAGTAACTTTTTTTCAATAAATAACTCATGGGTTGATCACTATCCAATATATATTCTATACCTATTTCTGAATTGTCTTGAATTATTTTGAAATATTTTAGGGTATTTTTTAAAATTTTAAGGAAATTTCAAGAGCTTTTAAAAGTTTCAAGGGATATTAAAAGATTTCAAAGCATTTTAAATATTTTAGGGAATTTTAAAAGATTCCAGCGAATTTTTTGATTTCTTTGATTAATTTGAAGGGATTTTTGAAGGATCACTTTTCTTTCAGTAAATTAATTCATACGTTAATATACCTATTTCTAAATTTCCTTGAATTCTTTTGAAATATTTCAGGATATTTTTAATAGATTTCAATAATTTGATGGGATTTTAAAGACTTTAGGGTATTTTTAAAACTTCTAAGGAATTTTCAGGAGCTTTTAAAAGTTTCAAGGGATATTAAAAGATTTCAAAGCATTTTAAATATGTTAGGGAATTTAAAAAGATTCCAAGGAATTTTTAAATTTCTTTGATTAATTTGAAGGGATTTTTGAAGGATCACTTTTCTTTCAGTTAATTTATTCATACGTTAATATACCTAATTTTAAATTTCCTTGAATTCTTTTGAAATATTTCAGGATATTTTTAATAGATTTCAATAATTTGAAGGGATTTTAAAGATTTTAGGGTATTTTTAAAAGTTCTAAGGCATTTTCAGGAGCTTTTAAAAGTTTCAAGGGATATTAAAAGATTTCAAAGCATTTAAAATATTTGAGGGAATTTTAAAAGATTCCAGCGAAATTTTTGATTTCTTTGATTAATTTGAAGGGGTTTTTGAAGGATCACTTTTCTTTCAGTAAATTAATACATACGTTAATATATCTATTTCTAAATTTCGTTCAATTCTTTTGAAATATTTCAGGATATTTTTAATAGATTTCAAAAATTTTGAAGGGATTTTAAAGATTTTAGGGTATTTTTAAAATTGTTAAGGCATTTTCAAGAGCTTTTAATTTTAAATACTGTAGGGAATTTTAAAAGATTCCAAGGAATTATTAATTAATTAAATTCAATTTAAGGGATTTCAAAGCGTTTGAAATATTTTAGGATAATGCATTTTCTATAATTTCGGAAGATATGGAACGATTTTACGAGGTCTATAAGGTTTTAATATATTTAAAAAGATTTCACAGGATTTTATCAGATTTCCGAGCATTTCAATGATTTTAAAGCTCTCAGTGTATTTTAATACATTTTTTAGGATATCAGGAAATATCATAGAATTTCACAGAATTTTATAATATTTTCGTGGGTATCAAAGAATTTATTCAAGAGAAGTGAGGTATATTGTAGGGTTTCAAAGATTAGAAATTATTTTTTTGGAATTCACCCTGCCTTCTTATTAATTTATCCTGAATTCTTTTAAATTCTTTTGAATTCTTTTGAATTTTTTAATTCACCTAGATTCTCTAAATTTACTCAATCCCACTTTATTCAATCGGTTTTTTGAATTTTTAAAAGGTTTTATTTCATTGATCCTGAGAGTCAATTGATAAAATGATCAAAGGATTTGAAATATGTTAATCTATTTTTCCAAATTTCTTGGCATTTTCAAGAGCTTTAAAAGATTTCAAGGGATTTCAAAAAGAGTTTAAAGGATTTGTAATTTGTTTAGGCTGTTTTAAAAGATTACAAACCTTTTTTTATTGATTTCAGTAATTTAATGAAATTTCAAAGGATTCGAAGTATTTTAGGGTATTTTAAAAGATTCCAAGGCATTTTCAAGAGATTTAAACAATTTCAAAGGATTTCCAAGGATTTTAATAATTTAAAGAAGTAAAGCATTTTGTAGGGTTTCAAATATTTGAAGATATTCTCAAATATTTTTTTCAATTTATTTGGAATTCGCCCTGAATTCTTATTAATTTATCCTGAATTCTTTTCAATTCTTTTTATTTCTTCTCAATTCGCTCAAATTTACTCAATTCAGTGGATATTTTTTAAGTTTTTGTGCAATTCATTTTGAAGTCTTTAAAACTTACCTTAAATTCTTAAGCATTTCACCAAATTCTTTTAAATTCTCATTAATTTTTCTAAACTTATTTCAAACTTACTCAATTTAATAAACTTTTTCATATTTTTGAATTGTTTTGAATTCACTTGATTGCTTTTTTTGAATTCAGTTTGATTTTGTATGAATTATTAAAAAAATTTCCAAATTATTTGAATTCTTTTCAATTGTTTTGAAGCCATTAGTAACTTCTTCGGTTAGAAATTAGTAGGGTTTCAAAGATTTGAAATTATTTTTTGGAATTCACCCTGAATGCTCAGATAATTTCAATTCTTCTAAATTTATCCAATTCTTCTTAATTGAGTGGATTTTTTGAATTTTTAACAGTTTTTATATAATTGATCCTGAAGTCTGTTGACCTCATCTTGAATTCTTAGGGATTTCATCAAGTTCTTTTAAATTCCCTTGAACTTTTCTAAGCTCATTTCAAATTTTCTGAATGCAATTAGGTTTTTCATATCTTTAAATTGTTTGCATCTCATTTGAATTTTTATGAATTTCATCGAGTTCTTCTCGTTTACCTTAACTTCCTCTAAATTCATTCGAATTTTACGGAATTTTTGAAGTCTCATAACTTTATCCTAAATTTGTTACCCTTTGAGCGCGAAGAAAGTGAGAACTGTGAGGCCTGATTACACAACTATCTAGTACACTTTATTCTCCCCTAGAGAAAATAAAATTTCATATTGGTAATACAAAATTTCTATCAATGTTGGATTATAAGTATTCAATACTATTTTGTACTTTGCCTGTGAGAAAGTAATTCGATCTTAAGGACATGTACCAGAGTGTCACGTGACCAATTAGATGTTTTATATTCGGCGACTTTAGAAGTAGAAAAATATAGATATTTTGCTGAAATTTTGGGAAATGGTTCAAAAAAATATGTAGGTCGAGGGATTTCAAAAAATGTAATGGTTTTGAAATATTTTAAGTTAATTAAAATTGTTCCAAGGAATTTTCAGTTCATTTCAGTACTTTAATGGGATTTCAACATATTTGAATCGTTATAGGGTATTTAAAAAGATTCCAAGGCATTTTCAAGAGCTTTAAAAAGTTTCAAAAGATTTTTAATATTTTAGGGTATTTTTAAAAAATCCAAGGAATTTTCAGTAGCTTTAAAAAGTGTCAAGGGATTTCAAAATATTTTAAAGGTTTTGAAATATTTTAGGGAATTTAAAAAGATTCCGAAGAATTTTCAATTGATTTCAATAGTTTGAAGGTATTCCAAAAGATTTGAAAGATTTTAGGGTATTTTCAAAAATTCCCAGGCATTTTCAAAAGGGATTTTAAATGCTCACAAGGTATTTTAATAAATTTTCCGCGATTTCAGGAAATAGTAGATTTAATGTAATTTCACGGGATTTTATCACATTTCAATGTATTTCAAAGAATTTTTTCACAAGAATTGACGGATTTTGTACGCTTTCAAATATTTTTCAAATATTTCAAGGTATTTCCAAAGATTTTAATGAATTTCAAAGATTTTGGGTTATTTTAAAAGATTTTAAGAAATTTTCAATAGATTTCAATAATTTGAAGAAATTTCTAAGAATTTTAAAGATTTTAAGGTATTTTCAAAAGTTCCAAGGAATTTTTAAGAGCATTAAAAAGTCTCAATGGATTTCAAAAAATTTCAAAGGATTTGAAATATTTCAGGATATTTTCAAAAATTCCAAGAAATTTTCACGAGCTTTACAGAATTCCACGAGATGACAAAAAAGGGTATTTTAAAAGATTCCAAAAAATTGTTAATAGATTTTGATAAATTTTCAAGAGTTTGAAAAAGTTTGAAGGGATTCCACCAGATTTTAAAGGATTTGAACTACTTTAGTATATGTTCAAAAATTCAAGGAATTTTCAATAGCTTTAAAAAATGTCAAGGAATTTCAAAAAATGTTAAAGGTTTTGCAATATGTTAAGGTATTTAATTTATTCTAGGTAATTTTCAGTTGATTTCAGTAATTGAATGGGATTTTAAAGTATTTGAAACATTATAGGGTATTTTTAAAAAATACAAAGATTTTTTAAGAGCGTTAAAATGTTTCAAAGGTTTCAAAGTTTTTGTAAAAAGTGTATTTTTAAAAATTTCAAGGAATTTTCAATAGCTTTAAAAAATGTTAAAGGATTTGAAAAGATTTAAAAAGATTTTAAAAGTTTGGAAATATTTTAGGGTATTTTAAAAGATTCCGAACAATTATTTTCAATTGATTCAAGAGCTTAAAAAGGCTTTAAAAAAGTTTTAAGGGATTTCAAAATATTTCGAGGCAGTTCAAAAGATTTCAAAGGATTTGAAATATTTTATAGTATTTTAAAATGTTATAAGGCATTTTCGAGAGATTAAAAAAGTTTCAAGGAATTGCCAAGGATTTGGATAATTTTAAGGTTTTAGGATATTTTAAAAGACTCCAAGGAATTTTTTAAGATTTTATACTGAAATCGATCGAACTGTTTGAATTTTCTCCAATTCATTTGAATTACTTTGAATTTAAATTGATTTGTTTTGAAGTCTGAATTTATCCTGAACTTGTTAAAATTCACCTGGAATCCTTATAAATTTCATCGAATTCTTTTTAATTCAAAAGAACATTGGTCCAAAACTTACTGAATTCAATGCATTTTTCATATTATTAATTGTTTTCAATTCACTTGAATTTGATTGAATTTCATCGACTAATTATTGTAATTTCCCTTAAATTCCTCTAAATTCACTCCAACTTTACAGAAATAAATGACTTTTTTTGATTAAAAAAAATTCAATTCATTTGAATTCTTTTGAATTTAGCTTGAATTGTGTTGAAGTCTTATGAATCGAGTTAGGCATTTTTAGTCACTTTTTGATTTAGAAATTAGTCACTTTTGGTCACTTTTTGGGTTAGTAATTAGTGTCTTCTTTAAGTAGATTAGGGTGCGGCCGCCTTAGAATAATAAATTAAAATTTTCGAAATTTGAATTAAACATTTTTTTAATCCATTTATGAAAGATTCTAAAAATGTTACAAGATTAGAATTTTGTTTTTTAAATATTATTGTTTAGGCAAAATTAAAAATTATTCAGGGAAAAGTCAGGGAATGTAACTGAGAACAGGGCTTTAGAGCCCTAGCTCAAATAGAATGATTAAAATCGCATTATTTAAAAAAAAACTCAAATGAGCCAGACTGAAATATGTTTTAAAGCATTTCCTAAAATTTCAGCACAATATATTCATTTTTAGGGTTTCGCAGCCTCAGGCAGAAGAGACCCCTTATATATTTTTTTGGATGTCCGTCCGCCCGTCGTACATTTTTTCATGTAAGGGGTGGGGAATTGGGGTGGTGGGTTTGTACGAAATGTGAGAAGAGAGAAAGTAAGGGGCGAAAAAGTAGGGGAATTGAGTGGGCGTTGGTAGGAAAGTGAGTGGGGGTAGTAGGGTATATTTAGGGGAAGTAGGATGGATGTAGAGGAAATATGGTGGATGTAGGGGAAGTAGTGTGTAGTGTGATGAGTGGTTGTAGGGGAAGTTGAGGATTGGAGAAGTAGGGGAAGGAAGGAGAAGTGAGTCAGGTAGTTGGTGAAGTAAGGAGAGGGCATGTAGGGGTTTTAATGGCAGTTAGGGAAGGGGTATATGGTGAAAGAGGGGATCTGAGGGGTGGGGAAGTAGTTGGTGATGAGTGGGGTAATGCGGGGTGATCGGGGATGGGTAGCAGAAGAAGTTAGGGCAGTAGGGAGAGATAGGAGGGCTAGTAGGGGAAGTGATGATAGGGGTATTAGGGGGTGGAGAAGTAGGGGAGGGGATGTAGAGGTTTTAATGGAAGTTAGGGAAGGGTTATATGGTGAAAGAGGGGATGTGAGGAGTGGGGAAGTAGTTGGTGATGAGTGGGGTAGTGAGGGGTGATCGGGGAGGGGTAGCAGGAGTTAGGGTAGTAGGGAGAGATATAGGAGGGCTAGTAGGGGAAGTGATGAGAGGGGAAGTAGGGGGTGGAGAAGTAGTGAAAGGGAGGGCGAAGTAAGGGGAAGGTTAGTAAGGGAAGTGCTTGGAATTATTGAAGGGTAGGGGAAGTAGGCGTAAATAGGGAGCGTCGGGGAGGGGAGATTTTAATGACTCAACTAACGTCTCAATAGGCTACGAAACCCTTTTTTGTAGGCAACGGTGCCCAGTTTGCCTACTTTTTCTAATTATTAAGCCATCGAATTTAATAACCGGTAATAATTGGTCACGTGACAGTATGGTACATGCCCTTAATATCAAACATCATGGCCTTGACTACTAACCGTTAGAAGTGTCAGTGTTATTACTCTTGACTCAGATAGTGAGAATGATAATGATAGAATTAATGCTTAATGATCAGTTTAGCATGCAATATTATACGCTCGACATCGTTACTTTAGTAACCATTGTTATTTCTAATCATCGATGTGTAGTGGTGCCGTTTATAGTGCCAACTATATCCTTCTGAAAAAAAGTGTAGAAAATTATAAAATTTAATAGATTCTTTATCTAGACAAAATATGATATTGAATAAAATTCTATTCATTTATGGAAAATTCAATCAAAATCTATCAAGGCGTAGAAGACCTAGAACTTAAACAAAATTTTATAAGCACATTTGATACAGATGCTATCAAATTGAATGAAACAAATTATACGAATCGAATTCTATCAGCACATTTGATAAACCCTTCTATCAAATTCTACCCATTAAAATTCTATCAAATCTTATCGGTACAAGACTTGCACGAAATGGTATGTTTCGGAATCTAGAATATTTCTATCAAATTCTATCCTTCGAGAAATCTTATACTTTTCTATGAACAGATTCTTATTATTCCTGTAGCAAATCTTATCCACATAGAATTTGTATTAAGTCCTATCTTCCACAATTTTGGAATTTCCTATCAATTCTATCCATTGAGAAATCTTATACATTTCTTTCAAGAGATTCTCATTAAAATTCTATCAAATCTTATCCACAAAGAACTTGTGTCATATCCTATCTTCCACAACTTCGGACACCTCTGTCCGATTCTATCCATCGAGAAATCTTATGCTATTCTGTCAATAGATTCTCGATGCCTCTGTCAAATCTTTTCCACACAAAACTTGATATCAAGTCCTATCTTTTAAATTTTTGGGATTTTCTATCAAACTCTATCCATCGAGAAATCTTATACTTTTCTATCAAGATATTCTCATTCAAACTCTATCAAATCGTATCCACAAAGAATTGTGTCATATCCTATCATTCACAATTTCGGATATTTCTATCAAATTCTATCAATTGAGAAATCTTATACTATTCCATCAACAGATTCTCGATGCCTCTATCAAATCTTATCCACTCAGAAGTTGTAT
>CAKNYM010052680.1:304511-324811 GCA_932195095.1 Andricus curvator | reverse complement strand
GATTCTCATGATGTTTCTATCAAATCTTGTTGTTGCAGGACTTTTATAAAATCCTATGTTTCGGTATCTAGGATATTTCTATCAAATTCTATCAATTGAGAAATCTTATACTATTCCATCAGCAGATTCTCGATGCTTCTATCAAATCTTATCCACGCATCAGTTGTATCAAAAGTCCTATCTTCCACAATTTTAGAATTTTTTTGCAAATTATATCCATCGATATATCTTATAGTTTTCTATCAACAGATTGTCATTAAACCTCTCTGAAATCTTATCCACAAAGAACTTGTGTCATATTCTATCTTCCAAAATTTCGGATATCTCTATCAAATTCAATCCATTGATAAATCTTATACTTTTCTGTCAAGAGATTCTCATTAAACATCTATCAAATCTTATCCGCAAAGAACTTGTGTCATATCCTACCTTTCACAATTTCAGATGCTAATTATAATTATATCAAATCTTATTGCCACAGGACTTGTATCAAGTTCTGTTTAACAATCTTGGAAGATTTTATTGAACTGTATCCGTAGAGAAATCTTATACTATTCCATCAAGAATTTCTCATTCAAATTCTATCAAATCTTATCGACTCGAAAATTGTATCAAATCCTACGTATCAGAATCTTGGAAACTTCTATCAAATTGTATCTATCGAGAAATCGTATACTTTCCTATTAAAAATTTCCCATTGCATAAGATTTGATAGAATTTTAATAACAATGTCTTGGTATAAAAGTATAAGATTTTTTGAGGAGTAAAATTCAATAGAAATCTTCCAGGTTCTGGAAAATAGGATTTGATAAGTCTGGTGCTGATAAGATTTGGTAGAGTTTCAATCAAAAACTGTTGATTGAAGCATAAGATTTTACAATGGGTAGAATTTCATAGAAATTCTCTATATTTAGAGCATAGGATCAGGTACAACTCTGGTAGGGGATATGATTTGATAGAGTTTCAATAAGAAAATGTCGATAGAAAAATATAAGATTTCTCGGCAGATAGAGTTACGCAGGGTGTCTACCCTACCCGGAAAACCTGGAATTCTCAGGGAATTTGTATATATCTGGAAAAACCTGGAAATGTCAATTTCAATGGGAATTTTTTTTTAATGTCGGAATTTTTTCGAGAGCGTGCTTTTTTTTAATTGCAATATAAAAGTAAATAACAATGATTCTTAATTTGTAATAATAGCTTTTTATGACTGTATAGAAATATTTTGTTCAAAATTCGTTTTTTTTTGTTCGAAATTAATTTTTTATCTGAAAATTTAAATACTCTATTTTTGATTGAAAATTGATCGTTTTTAATTGAAATTTCAAGTATCTGGTTGTAAATTCATGTATTTTGATGAAAATTCAACAGTGTCTTTGAAATTTTTTTTCTCTTGTACTGAAAAATCTTTCTTAGTTGAAAATTTAACTCCTTTTGAAAAGTCGTCTATTTTGGCTGAATTCAAGTGTTTTTTATTAAAAATTAAAATATTTTTCGGTTGAAATATGAACTACTACATTTTTCGTTCAGAATTAATATTTTTCGGAATAAAAATTTATTTGGTTAAAAGTCAAACCATTTCGTTGAAAATTACTTTTTTGTTTCATTCATCATTTTAATTGAAAATTTATATCTTTGGTTGAAAAATGAGCTGTTTTTTTGAATATTCATTTTTTTCTTCGCTGAAAACTAATTTTTTTTTACTGAAAATGTAACTATTCCAGTAAAAGTTGAACTATTTTCTTAAAAATGTTTTTTTTTTCTTTTTACAATTAATTTTTCCTAAATAAAAATTTATTTATTCAATTTTTGGTTGAAAAATGATCTTTTTTAGTTGAAAATTCGTCTTTTTTTTGTAAAAAATAATCTTCTTGGTTTAAAATTCATCCTTTTTGTTTAAAATTCAATTACTCCAGTTAAAGATTCATGATTTCAGTTGAAAATTGATCAATTTGATTGAAAATTAATTTTTTAAGTGAAAATTCAACTATTTGGTTGAAAATTTGTCTTTTTTATTTGAAAATGCATCTCTTTAGTTGAACATTCATTTTTTTAACTGCAAATTTATCTATTTAATTATTGGTTGAGAGTTTATCTTTTTTTAGTTAAAAATGATCTTTTTTAGTAGAAAATTCGCCTTTTTGGTAGAAATTATTCTTCTTGGTTGAAAATTCATCTTTTTGGTTGACAATTTAAGTATTCCAGTTAAAGATTAATTACTCTAGTAGAAAATTCATCAGTTTGATTAAAAAATTGATCCTTTAAACTGGAAATTTAAACTTTTTTAGTTAAAAATTGATCTTTTTTAGTTGAAAATTCAACTATTTGGTTGAAAAATTGTCTCGTTTAGTAGAAAATTCAACTACTATTTCGTTCAGAATTCATATATTTTGATGAAAACTCGTCTTTTTGGTATGCAATTAATCTTTTTATTTGAGAATTAATCTTCTTGTTTAAAAATTCATCTTGTAGGTTGAAAATAAAACGACTTGCGTACAAGTTAAACTCTTTTGTTAAAAATTCATCATTATCGAAATTTTTTAGTTGAAAATTCATGTATTTTGTTGAAAATTGACTTTTGAGGAAGAATATTAATCTTCTTGTTCGCAAATTTATCTTTTTGGTTGAAAATTCAAGTATTCCAGTTAAATATTAATAATTTTAATTAAAAATTCATCTTGTTTCCTTTTAAAACAAAACTACCTGCGTGAAAGTTGAACTCTCTTTTGTTAAAAATTCATCTTCATCATCGGAAATTGATATTTTTTATTTCAAAATTCATCAATTTAGTTAAAAATTTTGCGTTTTTAGTGGAAAATTCATCTATTCTGTTGAAAATTTGACTATTTTCTAGAAAATGTATATATTTTGTTAAAAATCGTCTTTTTTAGTAGAATATTATTCTTCTTATTTGAAAATTCATGTTTTTGGTTGAAAATTGAACTATTTGGTTGAAAATTCATCAGTCTTGTTGGAATAGCCATATTTTCATTTAAAAAGTTAAGCATTTGAAGCGGTTTAATTTGAATTTAATACAGTACCCACTGAATTTTAAGTATATAAAGATAAAATAAAAATTTGTTTGAATCATTGTTCGAATTCATGAACTTTAGAGACAAATTAAAGAAATTATTAATTATGTTTTTATTATTATTTAATTTTTTAATTAATCGGTAATTGTAATGTGATTCGTCAAAGCTTTCTAAATTAAACATATTAATTGAATCCCTAGAAGATTAAAAAAAAACATTCTTTCTAATAAACTTGCGAAACTGTATATATATATAATCCGAAAAAAAATCTGGAAAAAAACTTGAGATACCGGGAAAATCCTGGAATTGTCAAGAATTTTTTTTTTCAGGATTTGAGTAGACACCCTGTATTACATGAAAACTTCTAAGATTATAGAACCAGATAGAACATAGTATTTGATACAAGTTTTATGCGGTTAAATTTTAAAGTATAAGATTTTCCGGCAAATTTTGTCAGATTTGATTTGATGTCGATCAAAAAAAGCATATTGAAATGTATTATTATTAATTGATTATTCATTTTGATAGAGTTTCTTTCAAAAGCGCTTGATAGAGATATAAAGGAAATTCTTAAAATTGCAGATACAGAAAACGGATTGAAAAGTATTAATTTTTTATCAAATCCTATTAGTGTTCTCAAGAGTTTAAGTGCTCGGAGAAATTATCACGAGCATGAGAATATGCTCGATAATATGCTCGACCTTTATGTGCTTTGAGAATTTAATGAGCATTTTGAATTAGGATTTAAAAAATCGTATTTTCTAGCTTTAGTAATAATAATTACATTATTTAAATTTCGCGGGAAAATGTATCGCTTCCAATTGGAAAGAGCGCTAAATTTAAACGATAAAAGAAGTCAAAGTAATGGAAAACTGAGTAGTCTCATTAATCAGTGTCTTATTCAGGGTTGCTACAATATCACAATTTCTAAATTCTTCTAGGTATAAAACCAACCATACACCTAGAAGATTAATAACGTTGATGCAAAAAAAAATTTGTTTCTAAATATATTTCAAAGAGTTTTTTAGTGTGTTTTCAAGACAAAAAGATAATTTTTTAATCAAACAAATGAATTTTAAACTAAAATGATGAATCTTCAACCAAAAATATGAATTTTTAACCAAATAGACAGTTGAATTTTCAACCCAAAAGATTAATTTTCAACCAAAGAAGACTCATTTTCATCAAATTTCATGAATTTTCATCTAAAAAAATCAATTTTCAACAAAATAGTTTTTTTTTCATAAAAAAAAAGATTTTTCAATCAAAAATAGAAGAAATAAATTTTTAGTTAAAACAATAAATTTACAACCAAAAAAAACCTCAACAAAATAATTCAATTTTAATTGAATTTTCTACCAAAAAGATACAGTTTCAATAAAATATATAAATTAAAAAAAAAAAAGATAAATTTACAACCCAAAAATAGAATAGTTCAATTTTCAGTTAGAAAAGTAAATTTGAAATTAAAAAAAAAAAATAATAATTTTCAACAAAAGTAGTTAATTTTTAACTAAAAATATAAATTCTCAAGCGAATCGGAATAGTTACATCTTCAATTCAAAAAGCTAATTTTCAAGTTAAAAGACACGAATTTTCAACCAGAGAAATTAATTTTCAATTACAATGATGAATTCTCACCCAAAAATATGAATTTTTGACCAAATAGTGGAATTTTCAACTCAAAAGATAAATTTTCTATCAACAACACTTCCATCAAAAAAGGTAAATTTTCCACAAAACATTTCTACCAAAAATAAAATGGTTAAATTTTCAGTTAGTAAAATAAATTTTCAGCCAAAAAATAAACGAATTTTTAACAAAATAGTTAAATTTTTCAACCAAAAAAATGAATTTTTCACCAAAAAGATAAAGTTTCAACTAATGGGAGTACTCTTCTACCAAAAAGACGGATTTTCAACGAATAGTTGAATTTTCACCTAAAACAGATAAATTTTCAACTAAAAATAGAATAATTAAATTTTCAGTAAAAAAAATTAGTTGTCAACAAAATTAAAGTAAATCAACGAAATAGTAAAATTTCACCCAAAATGATTAAACTATTAAAAAAGATAAATTTTCGATAAAAAATGGAACACTTACATTTTCAAATTAGAAAATTAATTCTACATAAAAAAACTAATTTTCAACCTAAAAGATCAATTTTCAACCAAGAAGATGAATTTTCTACTAGAATCGATAAATTTTTAACAAAGTACATGAATTTTCAACCAAATATTTGAATTTTTAAAGGAATTTTCAACCAAAAAGATGAATTAGTCAACAAGAAGATTAAATATTCTCCCACAAAATTAAAATTTTCAATAAAATACAGGAATTTTAAGCCTAATATTTCAATTTTCAACTTAAGAAGATAAATTTTGAACCAAACATGTACGATTAAAATTTTGAGATAAAACAATTAATTTTTAACTAGAAAACATAATTTTCAACAAAATAATTAAATTTTGAACAAAAAAAAGTTTTTTCGACTAAAATGATGAATCATCAACCAAATAAATGAATTTTTTTACAAAGTAGTTTCACTTCCAACTAAGTAGTTGAATTTTCTACCAAAAAAGATGCATTCTTAACGAAAAACGTGATATATTTCAACCACAAAAAGGATTTTAATTTTATACCAAAAATAGTTGAATTCAATTCAAAAAGATAAATTTACAACCCAAAAATAGAATAGTTCAATTTGCAGTTAGAAAAGTAAATTTGAAATAAAAAAACGAATTTTCAACAAAATGAATTAATTTTTAACTAAAAATATAAATTTTCAAGCAAAAACGGAATAGTTACATCTTGAATTCAAAAAACTAATTTTCAACTTAGAAGAAACGAATTTTCAACCAGAGAAATTTAATTTTCAATCACAATGATGAATTCTCATCCAAAAATAGGATTTTTTTTACCAAATAGTGGAATTTTCAACCCAAAAGATGAATTTTCTATCAAAGTATAGTATAATTTCACCCAAAAAAATTAAATTTTTAAAAAAGATAAATTTTCGATAAAAGATGGAACAGTTACACTTTCAAATTGGAAAATTAATTCTAAATAAAAAAACTAATTTTCAACCAAAAAGATCAATTTTCAACCAATAAGATGAATTTTTAACAAAGTACAGGAATTTGGAACCAAATATTTGAGTTTTTAAAAGAATTTTCAACCAAAAAGTTGAATTAGTCAAAAAGAAGATTAAATATTCTCCCACAAAATAAAAATTTTCAATAAAATACAGGAATTTTAAGCCAAATATTTGAATTTTCAGCTTATGAAGATAAATTTTGAACCAAACATGTACGAGTTAAATTTTGAGATAAACAATTAATTTTCAACAAAATAATTAAATTTTGAACAAAAAAAAGGTTTTTCGACTAAAATGATGAATCATCAACCAAATAAATAGATTTTTTACAAAGTAGTTCCACTTCCAACTAAGTAGTTGAATTTTCTACCAAAAAAGATGAATTCTCAACGAAAAACGTGATATATTATATTTCAACCATAAAAAGGATTTTCATTTTATACCAAAAATAGTTGAATTCAATAAAAAAAGATGAATTTTCAACAACATAGTTTAAATCCTCAACCAGAACAGATTAATTTTCAACCAAATATTTGCGATTTTCTACCATAATAATAAAATTAATTTCAACTTTAATTTATCGAAAATTTCATAACTCTGTCAGGTTATCCCTGACATTCCCTGACTATGATTTTGTAAAAATATATATGTATTAATTATGATATATATTTCTTTAAACAATAAATGCTTTAAATTCTCTTTAATGCTCTAAAAATGCTCTGTTCGAGCTTAAATGCTGAGCAAATTCTCGAGAGCATTTTCTCAACATAAATTCTTGAGCATTTAAGAACCCTAAATCCTATAAAACTTTTTCAGAAGGGTCAACATTGATCAGTTCGAGCATGCTCTGTTAGGAATGTTATTAGGTAGAAAGTTCCTAGATATGGATGAAGTTCATGATTGAGTAAAAAGAGCCTTTAGTTACTTTCTTGGGAGCAGTCTAAGTGTAAGAAAATTCTTTAATTTGATTTCTGGGTAAGATAAAATAGTAGGTACTTATGTCTGGCTACTGGTGAAAAATGTCCTTAAATCCTGCTGTACAACTGCTTTGTTATTCCGACTAATGCACACCAGGCGCAGGGGATGAGTTCGACAAACACTCTAGTTCCAGCTCTGCCTCAATGCCAGGTGTGTCTATAATCTCTATCTCTATTTTCCTCCGATTACAGTGTCACTATCGTTGTTACCTCAGTGTCAGTATTACGCCACCTTGCAAATAAGTGTCTACCTACCGTTACAGATGACTCTTTCTTAAGGACCGATGCTAAGCCACCGAAGTTAGGGAAAGGTGCGCCTCTGATATTTCTACATGAGTACATTTTTTTTCTTTTTTTTTTTTTTTTTTTCTTAGAGTTGAATCGTCTTTGCATCGCTCGTTATTGCAGAGCTCGCTTTTGTACAAAGTGTACATTTCTCTCTCTAATTTCACCTTTTCTATTCGAATACAGAATGTCCAATCAGTTTATGCATGCGAACACTTGAGCATGTTTATGCAGACTTAGGGTGGCCGCTGGATCGGGAAAGGAGGATCTATCAAATTTCCGACAAATAATTGTAACCAGTGGTGTAGTCCATATTACCAATTTTTGACTTTTTTGATCTCCCCTAAAAGTAACGTAGCCGTGGCTAAAGACGGATTTTTCGTTTATAAATGCTTTTAAATCAAATTAATGCAGATAACATATTGCATTCAATACAAAACACTTGAAATTCCTAAGAGTTCAAGCCGAAATATATTGCATTTTTAACAAAATAGTTGATTTTTCAACCAAACAAGGTTTTCTACCCAAAGAGATGAATTTTCAACAAAAAAGATGAACTTAAAAAAAAAATAATTTTAAACCAAACAGTGGCATTAACAACCAAATAGATTAACTTCTCAATAAAAGCGACGAGTTTTCAAAAATATAGTCAAATCAGGGTGGCGACTTGACCGGGAAACCGGGAAAGACCGGGAAATCACCTGGAATTTTATTGACCGGGAAAAAACCGGGAAATGACCGGGAATTTAATTTAAAAACCGGGAATTTACTTCTGATTATAGAAAAATTCAAGAACTATTATTTTTCTTGGAACAGGGAATTTTTTACAGGGAATAGGAATTTTTTAAAGGAATTATAATTCGGATTTAGAAGAAAGGAATTTTCAAAAATCCCTCTTCCAAGTCAGAATTCGTCACAATTTGAAAGTTCCCTCTTCTAAATTTTAGGTAATAAAAGTACTTCAAGCAGTTTTCAGAGTAGAAGTAGTATTTCAAAGAAGAAATCGACGCCTCCATTCAATATGAGTCTATGTGCTGACAGCGCCGTGTATGAGACTATGCGCTGTGTATAAGCATAGGGAATAGTCTCATACAGAGCGCTGTTAGCACATAGACTCATATTGAATGGAGGCGTCGAAATATTTCCCAATTATAATAGAAATTTTTTTTACATTCGTTGCGAATTCATCGTTTTTTAGTTAAAAATTCAACTACTGGGTTAAAAGTTAAACTTTTGTTAAAAATTAATTTTGTTTGGTTGAAGATTCATCATTTTAATTTAAAATTCATCTCTGGTTGAAAATGTAACTACTTTCTTGAAAATCAATTTTTTTTTTTATATGAAAATTCAACTATTTGGTTGAAAATTGATATTTTGCATTTAAAAATTAAACTATTTGTTTGAAAATGTATGTACTTTGTGGAAAATTCATAATTTTAGTTCACAATTCATCAGTTTGGTTGAAAATTAATTTCTTTAAATGAAAATTTAACTGTTCCATTGTGAGTTGAAAATTATTATTTTCAAGTTCGGAATTCCACAATTTGGATAAAAATTTGTCTTTTTTAATTGAAAATTTTTTGGTAGAAAATTATCTTATTTTTCTTTTAAAGTTAATCTTCTTGTTTAAAAATTCTTCTGTTCAGTTAAAAATTCAAGTATTCTAGTCAAATATTTATGATTTTAGTTGAAAATTCATCTTTTAGGCTGGAAATAAAATTATTTGGTTGAAAGTTAAACTCTTTTGTTAAAAATTAATTTTTTTTGTAGTTAAAGATCCATCGTTTTAATTAAAAATTCATTTCTGTGGTTGAAAAATGAGCTGTTTGATTGCAAATTTGTTTTTTCTTTGGATGTTTTTTGGTTGAAAATTATTATTTTTATTAAACTGAAAATGTAACTGTTATTCCAGTTGAATATTTCATCATTTTAGTTCAAAATTCATGTCTTTGGTTGAACATTCATTTTTGACTAAAAATTTAATTATTCAATTTTTGGTTGAAAAATTATCTTTGTTAGTTGAAAATTCGTCTTTTTTGGTAGAAATTAATATTCTTGGTTGAAAATTAATCTTTTTGGTAAAAAATTCAATTATTCTAGTTAAAGATTCATCATTTCAGTTAGAAATTCATCTTTCTGGTTTGAAATTCAACTATTGCAGTTAAATATTTACAATTTTATTTGAAAATTCATCACTTTGTTTGAAAATGTGACTATTATTTTGAAAGTTAGTTTTTGTTGTTGTTAAAAGTTAGTTTTTTTTGTTGAAAGTAATTTTTTTAACTGAAAATGTAACTTATTCCAATCGAGAATTCCATAGTCGTTGTTGAAAATTCATCTGTTTGGTTAAACATTAATTTTTTTAACTTGAAATTTAATTATTAAAGTTTTGGTAATTAATTCATTTGTTGGTTTGAAAATTTAGCTATTTCAGTTAAAGATTCATTGTTCTGGTTAAAAACTCTTATGTTTGGTTTAAAAATAATTTTTGAAACTAAAAATGTTACTATTCCATTTTTGATTGAAAACTATTATTTTTTCAGTTCAAAAGTTAACTATTTGGTTGAAAATTTGTCTTCTTTTATTAAAACTTCAAACCTTTCTTTAAAAATTAATGTATTTGGTTGAAAAATTGTATTTTTGGGTAGAAAATTAATCTTTTTATTTAAAATGTAATCTTCTTTAAAAATTCGTCTTTTTGGTTGAAAATTCAAGTGTTCCAGTTAAATATTCATCATTTTAGTTGAAAATTTATCTTTTTGGTTTCAAATTTAACTATTCCAGATAAAGATTCATAATTTTATTTGAAAATTCATCACTTTGGTTGAAAATGGAACTATTTTGTTGAAAATCCGTTTTTTTTGTTGAAAATTAATTTTTTCAACTGAAAGTTTAACTATTCCATTTTTTGTGAAAAATTGATATTATTTAGTGGAAAATTTAAGTATTTTTTTCAAAATTCCTTTATTTTGCAACGTTTTGCTCTGTTGTGTTAAAAGATGTTTAGATAACATAAATATGTTACTTTGAGTTGACCGGGAAAATTGAAAAACTTGACCGGGGAAAACTGGGAAATGACCGGGAATTTGAAATCGTCCGCCGAATCGCCACCCTGCAAATATTCAACCAAATAATAACATTTTCAAGACAAAAAGGCGAATGATTTCGAAGACAGTTGAATTTAAAAAAAAGTTACTTTTCGACCCAGAAAGATAAATTTTCAACCAAGAAGGATGTTTTTTCTACAACAAAATATGAGTTTTTGACCTAAAAGGATAAATTTTTAACAACATAGTTGAATTTTCGTCCAAAAATGATAACTTTAAAAAATAATTAAATTTTCCAAAAATAATTAGATGTTTAACAAAATAGTTGAATTTCTAACAAAATAGTTGAATTTTTAGCATACAAAGATGCATTGTCAATCAAATAGTCGAATTTTCGCACAAAAAAGATTACAATTCAATCAAATATTTGAATTTTCAAGACAAACAGACAAATTTTTTAGAAAACCGTTGAATTATTATTTAAAAAAAAAATCATTTTCAACCAAGAAAGATGAAGTTTCAACAAAAAAGTAAAGTTTCCAAGCTGAAAAGTCTAATGTTTTAAAAAACTTTTATATCTAAAAAAAGTTTAACAAAAATTTTTAACAAAAAAGACGATTTTCAATCAAGAAAGATGAATTTTCAGCAAGATAGTTAAATTCTCAATTAAAAAGTTAAACTTTCAGCAAACAGGAATAATTTTCTACCCAAAAAGACGACTTTTTAACGAAATATATGAATTTTCTACCAAATAATTAAATTTTCAACCAAAAAGTTAAATTTTCAACAAACAAGATTAATTTTCTACACAAAAAGACGATTTTTCAACAAAATAAATTAATTTTCTAACAAACAGTTGAATTTTCAATTTGCACAATGTACAGGATAAAGTTTCAACCAAAAATGGAAGAGTTAAATTTTCAGCTAAAAACTCTGATAAAAAAAAGCTTAGAACAAAAAAAACGAATTATCAACAAAATTGTTAAATTTTCAATCAAAAAGACGAATTCTCTACAATACAGTAGAATTTTCAACATAAAAGTTCATTTAAAAGGAAATAGTTGAAATTTCAACTCTAATTATGGATCCTCAATAAGAAAAATTAATGTTTTCACAAAATTGTTCAAACTTAAGTCGAATGATCGATTTTTCAAGCAAAAAAGATGAATTCTCCACTAAGCATAGTAACAGTTGATATTTCAACCAAACAAATGCATTTTTAACCAAAAAGGATCAATTTTCAGCCAAGAAGATTAAATTCTTTCCAAGAAAGACGTATTTTCAACCAAAAAGTTAAATTTTCAACTGTAAAAGATAAAGTTTTAACCAAAATTGAAAAGTTTAATTGTCACTTCAAAAAATTTATTTTTAACCAAACATGAAACGAATTTTCATCAAAATAGATAAATTTTCAACCAAAGAGATGAATCTTCCACTTAAAAAATAAATTTTTAACAAAGTAGTTGAATTTTTGATAAAAAAGATGACTTTGTGAAATATAGTTACATTTTCAACAAAATAATTAAATTTTCATCCAAATAATAGATTTTCTAACCAAACCAGAAAAATTTCGAACCAAAAATATAATAGTAGCCTTTTCAATAGAAAAAAAGAACTTTTACCTAAAAATATAGTTAGATTTTCTTATTGGGTTTCCTCAATCTGGAAACGTTGTTTATGGAAAGTACCGCCAGGCCACTTTTTCTTTTAGGACTACACCACTGATTGTAACGATAGTATGGAGTTAAAAAAATATTTGTAATTCTAAATTTGTAAAGGGAATTTTTGGAAAGAAGGATAATTTTGAGTTGGTTCAGGGAATTTTCGAAAAGAATTATAATTCTGAGTTATACCTGGATTCAAAAAAGAAGAATAATGAAGTATTATTCTGACTTGAAACAATACATTTTCGAGAAAAATGATAATTTTGAGTTGGAATAGGAAATTCTCCCGAAACAGTTAAATATGTAATTCTGAATTGGATCGGAGAATTTTCGTAAAAAATTATAATTTAGATCTGGAACAAGGCATTTTTCAAAATAATTATAATCCTGACTAGGAACGAGAAATTTTCAAAAAGAATTGTGATTCTGATTTGGAATAGGGAATGTTCGAAAAGAATGATAATTTGAAGTTGAAACAGGACATATTTCAAAGCAATTATATGTATTTCTGTATTGGATCAGAAAATTTTCGAAAAAAATATATAATTAAGATTAAAATCTTGAAATCTGGTGTATACTCAAACTCCTAAATTAGTATTTATCTGAAATTCTAAATATATATTTTTAAATCAGAGAGAAAATTTTGCGTTTTAAAATAAACATATAAAAATTGTAATTATGATTTGGAAGAGGAGATTTCGAAAAAAAATTATAATTCAGATCAAGAACAAGGAATTTTGGAAAAGAATGATAATTTTGAGTTGATTTAAGGAATTTTCGAAAAGAATTATAATTCTAAGTTGCGACATAGAATTTCGTAAAGAATTATAACTCTTACTTTAGGATAGAAAGTTTTCGTAAATAATTACAATTTGTTTTGAAACAGGTATTTTTTGACATTAAGCGCGAAATTTTGGAAAATAATTTGTATTCTGATTTATAAAAAGAGAATTTACGGAAACAATCCCTGTTCCAAGTCAGACTTTGTCTGATTTTGAAAATTCGTTTTTTCCAAACTTTGATTACTATATTTCTGAATTATAATGGAAATTTTGGTAAATAAATATAATTCTGGTTTGAAGCAGGCAATTTTTGAAATTAATTTAATTGTGACTTGGTATAGGAATTTCTGTAATACTATTATAATTCTGAATTTGGAACAGGGAATTTCATAAAGAATTATAATTTTGTCTTTGAACAGATCATTTTTGACATGTAGCGGGAAATTTTGGAAAATAATTTTAATTCTGTATTATAAAACGGGAATTTACAAACACAATTCCTGTTTCAAGACAGAATTCGTCTGATTTTGAAAATCCCTTGTTCCGAATTTAAAAAAAGAGATTTGTTATATTTTTGAATTATGATAGAAATTTTTGTAAATGAATATAATTCTGACTTGGAACAGGGAATTTTCGTAAAGATTCATAATTTTGTCTCGGAACCGGTAATTTTTGACGTGTGGCGGAAAATTTTGGAAAATAATTTTAATTCTGTTTTATAAAATGAGAATTTACAAAAACAATCCCTGTTCCAAGTCAGAATTATTCGTCTTAATTTTGAAAATCCCTTGTTCCTAATTTTGGAAAAAGGGATTACTATATTTCTGAATTATAATAAAAAAGTTGGTAAATAAATATAATTCCGCAAAGAATTATAATTTTGACTTACGAACAGGGATTTTCATTAAAGAATTCTAACTTAGACTTTAAGACAAGGCATTACCGCTTTAATTATATCAAAAAAATTCGATAACATCTATTTTAGTTTAAAAAATCGCTTATAAAACAATTAAGGGCATACAAAAATTAATTTTATTAACTGCTGTTTATCATAAACTATTTTTTTAATGACCGGGAATTTTTTTCCTCGATGAAAACGGCCACCCTGAAACTGAGACGCGTATAGAAATAGCACAAGTTTGTCGTTGGAGAAGAATTTATTTGTAAGTTGTCATGTCTTAAATTGTTTCGTCTTGATTAAATGTCTGTCTGTTTCATTTGTAAAGGCACTGATATTTCGTCTTAATAGAGAATAAATTGGTATATTTTCACATTAATCGTATATTGGAAGCCGTCCTTTCAAAAATGTGAAAATTATTATTAGATAATCATTATTTAGTAATTGAGTTGCTGACAATTTAGTTATATTTCAGGTAGAATATAATCTAGTAATTTAATACTTAGTAGATGATGCTTGTACCTATTGATATTATTATTTCCTATTATCTATAAAAAGACTTACGCTGTTCTTTCAGGCGGGTCTGCAACTTATCAAATTCACAAATGAATCGAAGTCCTCCCGAAAAAATACTACGGAGTAACACTACGTAGTAACTATTCCTGAGAACTGATTAAGATTAAATAAAAAAAGTACTATACAAAATTACTTCCTAGTATTTTTCCGTAAGTGACTTGCTACTTATTGAATAGAAAAATTTTCATAGAATTTTGCAGTGATTCACCATGAGGGACTGGTAACCTCGAGAACTTGCTCACCTTAAAATATGATATTTACCTTCTTTAAAATTAACAACAATTAAATAGAAGTTTATTCTTATTTATGTACCGTCCTTTTTTCGGTTATCTGATTTTCTTTTATTTATGTAATTTATTATTTGAAAAATTGTTTGTTATTTTTCAAATTTTTTTTAACGCATGTTCATGTTTTTACGTATTATTGTTATAAAATTTGTTCGTATACACATAAAATTTGGTGATAAATATCTATTTCAGATAAGTCGGTGTCGTTCGAGAAGTCAGTGTCGTTCAGTGATGAGCCGCCGGATATGAATTCTCCGAAACAACATTCGCCACAGCATGCAGGTAAAATTTACTTTTATTTAATATATGTATTTAAGATATTAATGAGATTAGATAGGCAGGGTTGTTTCTGGACCACGAAATCTACCTTACCGACAATGGGAACATTCTTCAGCTGAAGTGGTTCGTGTCCGTGCTAAGTGTCTAGAATGTTCTAGAAACTTAGCACGGACACGAACCACTTCAGCTGCAGAATGCTCTCGAGGTCGGCAAGGTAGGTTTCGTGGCCCAGAAACGCCCCTGACTATTTTCTAATGAATTAAGTTGGAATATTTAATACTAACATTAATATATGTCACCGCACTTCTAACATTTTACTAAACAATTGTGCAATGCTAACAAACCCAGCGGACACAAAGCCAACGAAACCGGCTATCAAATCTTCAACTTTGCCAAGAATGTCTTCGCAAGGTAAAATGTAGTTTCTTAAAGTGTTGTATTTTCATTTAGTTATATTATTTTTAATTTTTGAGTCCTCTTATTTTTTTTGTAAACTAGCATCATTTCAGTTAGTGTTGTTTTTTTTTGTTTGTTTTTTCCTGTTTTTCTCATAATTTCTTTCTCATAATCTCAGTTATGTTAATATAATTTTACTACGATTCATGAGAAAATTCAAAACGATTTTTGAAGATTTCAGATAAGTCAAATCAAAATTTTAACACAAAAGTTATTTTTTATCCGAAACAGGTGAATTCTCGACGAAAGATGTAATCCATAATTGATATCTCATCTAAAAAAGATTTTAATTTTAAATTAAAAACAGTTCAACTTATCTAATAAAGACGAGTTTTCAACTTAATAGTTTAATCCTCAAACAAAATTTTTTAAACTAGTTGCATTTAACCAAAAAAGATTAAATTTTTATCAAGAGACGAATTTTCTACCAAATAGTTTAATTTTCTAACCCGAAAATATTCATTTTCAACAAAAAAGTTAATTCTAAACCAAATAGTTGAATTTTCAGCTTTTGGTTGAAGACGAATTTTCTACCAAGAAGATTAATTTTTTACCAAAAAAGAAAAATGATCAACGAAGAAGTTACATTTTGAACTATACTGATGAATTTTCAACCAAAAAGTGTTTCTTTTTAACCCAGTACTTCAACTATAAAAAATAACAAACAGATGAATTATTCCAAAAAGACGAATTTTCAAGAAAAAAAAGTTTCATTTTTTACACAAAAATGTGAATTTTCGAACAAAAAAGTACATTCTAAACCAAATAGTAGAATTTTCAAATAAATTTGACTGAAAATGAATTTTCCCCCAAGATAAAAAATTATTCAACGAAATAGTTAGATTTTCAATTATACTGATGAATTTTTAACCAAAAAAGTTTTTTTTTTAACTTAGTACTTCTACTATAAAAAATAAAAAACAGATGAATTATTCCAAAAAAGACGAATTTTGAACAAAAAAGTTAATTTTAAACCAAATAGTAGAATTTTCACCTAAATTTTGGTTGAAAATGAATTTTCTACCAAGAAGATTAATTTTCTACCAAAAAAGTAAAATTTTCAACGAAATAGGAGCATGATCAACCAAAACAGATTAATTTTCAAACAAGCAGTTGCATTTTCTACTAAGAAGGATGGAAAATTTCCTCAAAATCTTTTACATTTTTAGCATTTTTAATAAAATAGGTTAATTTTTAACGAATTACTGGAATTTTCAACGAAAAAGATCAATTTTCAACCAAGCAGATCAACGAAGTTGTTGAATTTTCAATCTAAAAAGACTAATTTTCTACGAAACAGCTGACTTTTCAACCGAAAAATATGAATTTTCAACAAAAAAGTTTTTTTTTAATCAAATAGTTGAATTTTCAACAATTTTTAACTAAAAGGATGAATCTTCTTTAAAAAATGAATTTTTAATGAAGTAGTTCAACTTTTAAACAAATACTTGAATTTTAAATCTAAAATGATGAATTTTTGACCAAAAATGTAATGGTTGATATTTCAACTAAATTAAAAAAAAAAATTTATTTAAATTGAATTCGTTGAATTCGTCCAAAAAAGGCGTATTTTCAACAAAATTATTGAATTCTCAACCAAAACAGATTAATTTTCAATCATATATGTAGTTGCATTTTTAACCAAAAAGATGAAATTTGTACGAAAAGTGATGAATTTTCAAACATCTTTTAAACTGACTCAAAATGCTCATAAAATGTTGAAAAATCTTCCAAAATTAAAAAAATTCCCATAAAATCTTCCACATTGTTAGAGGTTTTTAAATTTTTGGAAAATATTTTCAACTTTCAGAAAATTGCCTTAAAATGTTCCAGATTATATTTCGATAATTTAAAAAATCTTTTGCAATGTTTTGAATTCATTTTGTGTACACTATTAAAATTAACTTTTCAAAATGAAAGTTGATTTTAAATTTTCCTAAGAATCTTAAGAAAATTTTTTTATTCCCTTGAAAGCTTTTAAAATTCTTAAAAAGCTTCTAAATTTTTCATTCTATATCTTCAAACATCTACGTTTTGATTTAAATGTTTTGAAACCTTTTCAATTTTAAAATTATTTTTTAATCTTTTCAAAAGTTTTAAATATCTCTTAAATATACTCGAATTTTTTCTAAAATTTTGTAATCCTGCCAAATTGAAAAATGTTGCTTTAAATTCTTCTACATTCTTTTTCGAAATTTTAAGAAATCAGCCGAAATATTTGGAAATTATTTTAAATTTCCTCAAGAATATTAAGATATTTTTTGTTCTTTTGTAACCTTTCAAAATTATTAAAAAGCTTTTAAATTTTTGTTCGAAATCTTCAAAAATCTACATTTTGTTAAAGAAATTTGGAAATCTCAGAAAAAACAAATTGAAAACAGCCACCAAAATTCATATTTACGCAGTGTTGCAACTAGAAGTATGCGGTCGTTTTTTTTCGAATTTTGAATACAGTCGGATTTTTCGAAATAAAAAATTCTAACTGTACATCAAAACAGTCTTGATTTTCTTATATTATAACATTTTTGTCAATTAAAATTACTCCTTTTTTTGGCAGAAAAATTCTGTAATTTTGATTTCAAAAATGTAACAATCTAAGGAAGTTAAGCCAGTTTGATATACAGTTATGTTTTTTTTTCTATTTCGAAAAATCCGATGTTTCAAGCATATTGAAATTTATATTGAAAATTCGAACAAACGACCGCGCACTTCTAGTCGCAACCAGTCAGATTTTCGACACCAATGTATGCAAGAACTACAGCTTGAAAAAAAAAGGATATGGCAAATCCCGAGGAACTACAATTCAAAATCTTTTTTTTTTATTTCTATGTATATTGTATAATTGTGTAGACATGTAGACATAAAATATAACTATTTAAGATGTTATTTGTTATTTCACTTAATTATTTCAGAAAGGGAACGCGAAAGGCACAAACCCACGCCACCTCCGAAGCCAGTTGCACTTGCAACAGGACAGTATATGTACGGGGATCTAGCCCTGGCGCCGGAAATGTACAATCAGCTCAGAGTTTTCCAAAAGAAGGCGAAAGATCTTAATCAAGAAAAAAGGAATTTACGACGCATGGCTCAAGCACAAGCGCACACAGTACGAGAAAGTATTAGAGATTCTTACATTACAATCAGGTAAATTTTACCATATTAAACTTATTTTAAGATCGAAATGAAATCTACTTTCTTATCAACCATTTTATGTACCAAAATCAGAACACAAAAAATTAGTCAAAGTAGAAAAAAGGGTTTCGTAGCCTATTAAGACGTTAATTATGTCGTTCACCCCCCCCCCCCCATCCGTACTTTCCCTCCACTACTCCCCTTAACTTCCTCTACTTCCCCCTCTCCTCGCTTCCCCAGCTAACACTCCCCTTCCCCTACTCCTCTTCCCCAGCCCTCACTACCCCACTCCTACCCATCCTCATTTATAATAATTTCTCCTACTGCCCCTCATTACCCTCTCATACCACTAGTTCCCCTCTCATCACTTCCCCTTCATTATTACCCCTCACTTCCTCTACTCCCCCTCATTTCCTCATACGCCCCTCCCCTTACTTCCCCTAACTTTCTCTACACCCCCTTCCCTTCTTACCCCTCACTTCACCAAGTTCCCTCTCCTAATTTCCATTCACTTCTCCTACTTCCCTTCATTTCTCACTTTCCATACTTTCCCTCCTCATTTCCCCTCATTTCCTACTTTCCCTCCCCAAATTTCCCATTTCTTCCCCTACTTTTCCTACCTTTATCTTCCTTTACGTCTCCTACTTCCCTTCCACTCATTTCTATTCACTGCGCCTATTTCCCTTCCCCTCATTTCTACTCACTTCCCCTAATTCCCCTTCCTTCATTTCACCTTATGTCTCCTACCCCTTCTCTCATTTCCCCTCTCATCCCCTTCTTTCCCTCCCATAATTTCCCCTAACTTCTCCCCTATTTTTCCATAATTTTCCCTCAGTTGAATTTTAAACAAAATAGTTCGATTTGCAGTAAAAAAAATTAATTTTGAAACCAAAAAAAAAACGAATTTGCAACTAAAATTATGAATCTTCAGCCAAAAAAAATGAAGTTGATATTTCAACAAATAAATATTTCAATAAAAAATAAAAAACGAAATTTTAACAAAATACTTTAATCCTCAACTAAAACAGATTAATTTTCAACCAGAGTTACATTCTTAAACAAAAAAATTCATTTTCTACCCAAAAAAAGACGAATTTTGAAGAAAATACATACATTTTTAACCAAATAAATATTTGAATTTAAAGTAAAAAATACATTTTTAACAAAATACTTTAATCCTCAACTAAAACAGATTAATTTTCAACCAGAGTTACATTCTTAAACAAAAAAATTAATTTTCTACCCAAAAAAGACGAATTTTGTAGAAAATACATAAATTTTAAACCAATTAGTTCAATTTTCAACAAAGATTAATGTTTTACCAGAAAAGACGAATTTTCAACAAATTACATATATTTTCCACTAAATATTTTTAAACTGGATATGCTTTTAGTACAAATTTTATTGAGGAGAAATACTGTTCAATAAAAAAAAACGAATATTCTACAAAACTGTTTAATTTTCTGCCAAAAAGTTTAATTTTATGCCAAATTTTGTAATTTTCAAGCCAAAAAACTAATTTTCTATAAAACAGTTTAATTTTCAACTTGAAAATATGAATTATCAACAAAAAAGTTAATTTACAACCAGTCAGTTGAATTAAAAAAAAAACGTTGAAATTGCAGTTAAAAAAATTAATTCGGAACCAAAGAAAAAGCGAATTTTCAACTAAAATTATGAATCTTCAGCCAAAAAAATGAACTTTTAAGAAAACAGTTCAACTTTCAACCAAGAGGTTGAATTTTCAATCTAGAAAGATACATTTTCAACGCAAAATGTAATAGGTTG
>CAKNYM010052680.1:273821-285180 GCA_932195095.1 Andricus curvator | reverse complement strand
TTTTTTTACGGATTCGAACGAATTTGGGGGAGATAAGCATGAAAAATCGAGAGAAAAAAATGTCTTATGCATTTTTGAACTATCCTAAATTGCACAAGTGCGTTTTAATGTATCTTATTCTTAAGAACAATAGTATATAGGGATTTAAAAAATAGGTATTCATCTACTTCTGTCGTAAGGATTCTATGAATTTGATGTCAGAATAACTCCTGCAACTTTTGTCTCGACAATCTCCTGTTCCATAAACCCAGAAGACCAATTTAAATGTTTGCTGTTTCCCGATAGCATAGACTTTTTACATTTACTCCATGATGTGACAAAACATTTAAATCGTTCTCGCAAGCATTAAATAACTTCAACTAAAGTCTTAGAAATTATTCCCGAAGGCTATCAAAATTTATATTAAATTATAGGTTGTTTAGTATTAGTTGAATTGTCAATTTTTCTTCCACTTTTTCTATCAAGTGTCTTGGCTCGTTTTTTCACTAAATAGTATTAAATAAACAGTTAGTTGTTGAAAAAGTCTATGATTTTTCTTTCTCCTATTTGTTTAAAATATATTTTTTTATCGAAACTTGAAACAATGTTTTGTCAGATCATTCAATGTTAGCTGTGATCTATAAAGGAAGATGTTACTTTTTTAATGTAATTCTGAACCAACAATGATTTTTACAGAAAAAATTGTTGTTATCAGAAACTGTATTTATTTTTTTTTTTAACCGCCGTGAAACAGACTTAGCGTAATCGAAACGACAAGCAACTCTCTTTAGTGAATCTAATATTAATTTTTATAGTATGACTGGATGAAGAGTAGAAACTTCAAGGAGGCCATACAGACCAGTCACGAGTAATTTTTAATATTTCATATTAATTCATTACTATTCTATACTATTTTATATATACTTCTCATTGTTCGATATGTCTTTTCCATAAGTCATTTTCAAAGCTATCATCATACACTAGCACTGAAACTATTCTGCTGAATGTAAATTAATTAAACAGAAATTGTTATTGAATTTGTACGGCCTTTATATTGATAAATAAACATTCAAATCCAAGTTTTTAAACTGAAATCTAAAAAAAATTAGCTCATGTGGGGTTTATAATCAAATTAATTAAACATCTAGCATGAAAAAAAGAGTATTCACTAAAATAAGAGTCATCTCACTGTAAAGCTTATTCGGCAGAATATTTGAAGAGGCTAACAGTTAATATTTTATATTACACGTGCTATAGTAATTTCAATATATTTCCATTTCTTAATTCATGCTTGTTCTTTAACTCGTTTAATTTCTAAGAGTTCTAAAGTTATTTCTCAGTTTCTTGCAATTTTTTCATTCGCACAAATGTTGCCATTTAAAATTGTATAAAAGAAAGTAAAAACGAATCAGGCCCACCTAAACAATCTACAAATATCGTTAACAGGCAACATTTTTGCTGATTTCTTATACGTTTTTCTACAATGTGCATTAAGGTCATGACAATATTGCACCTTAAACGAAATTTTAACTAAAACACTTTTCTGCTAAAACTCTACTCGCTATGGTATTTTTCTTATTTATCAAACGCTGTTTCTTGGATCACATTAGTTTCTGTTTTCTTATTATATCACTGTCGCCAAATCCTTGTTGAATAATATATCATTATGATTTGAATTATCGGAAATGGTCCACGCGTTTCGCATCATCTTAATACCGTATATTTGTGTTTTATCAAAGTGAACCAAACTCGGCAAAAGAGATGCGAAACATTGATTACTCTTTTTCACAAGACATACGCTCCAATCCACTTATAGTAAGGTATCCCATTGTCCAAGGTTTACATTGGATTTCTCAAAATAGCTCTAGTTTCATTACGGCAATTGGTATTATTGTTAATATTAATATTATTATAGCTCAATGCAAACATATAATTTTAATAGTGCGTTGATATCTGCTAAATCTGTGCATTTCTCCTATTGTAACAGTCAATCTGGACCTGTAATTTCTAATTTCAGTATATATATATATATGAATTGGCAATGTTCGATGTATCGATAGAAAAACTATATTCGCTGGGTGGTCAAGAGAACTATTACCGTTTACTGCAATAAAATTTGCATAGGATTGAGATTAAAAAGCGGTAAAATTTCTTTACCTGTGTCATCCTCTTTTAGCAAAACATTTGTTCACGATATATCATCGTAAAAAATGTAGAGCTATAGTGTAAATCTGTTTGGATTAACATCATTCATTTTGAAAAGTTACACTAACTATTTCGTATGATTTATATTCATCAGCTTACCTCATCTGTCTTGTTTTATCGTATCTATCTTAGCATATATATCAAGTCTTTTATCTTCTTATTCATCTTCATATCTTCTGCTTTATAGTTTTGTTATTTTATCAGCATCAACACTATCTACACGCCTTTGTTTCCTTTATCACTATTGCCTTACTATAAGGATTGGACCGAAGGTTTTGTCTTTGTCTATTTTTATTGGCTGATTTCTGAGATTATATTTTAAAGTTGAATGCCTTTCGATGTGCATGAAGTCACATGTGGCACGCACAAATTTTGTTTAGCATGATACTTTTAATCAACGGATCATATATTTTTTTAGTGCAGTTTTCAAAGAAATTATGTACGTTATTTTATGTTTTACGAGTCTTTTGTTGATATCATACTGTCAAGAGTGTGCAGTGTTTACTTGGTTTTGTTAGTTGATTGTTTCAGTAAATATGTTGTAAAAAATCGTTATAGGGTGAATGTTTTTGCTTTTTTAATCTTATATAGGCACCATAAAATGTGGTGAGTGGTCAATATCATTCACCGAAGCATTCACTCTGTATGTAGAGGAAAGCCGATATCCTCATAACATACCTTCTTTTAACTGCGACTGACTTTGGCACTACTCCCAATGACTGATGAGATTAGGGGAACGTTCAGCTTTTTTTAAGAGACTGTCTTTTCTAATTTTAACTTTTTGGTTTTTGATTTTTTTAAGTTGACTAATACCGGACAACAATCGGTGCCCAATGTAAAACACATGAGTACTGATTTGTAACACGTACAACACACAAAACGTAACCGACTGCAGGTAACTATCTGTTTTTTAAATTAATATTTATAACTCATTAACTTACCTTGTCATTCCAGTTTATTGTGTTGTCTTTTACTGGCATGTTTTTGCAACCTTTGTTGGCATGATGTTCAAAACTAGATAGAGACAAAGACGAAAATCGGTATGGTACATCGAAGAAAATTGAAAGATTAAAAGTCATAAAATTGTATTCAATTGTATTAAACTTCGATTTACCACTTTCGCGTAATAACGAATGTACATACCTGGTTATGAAAACAGATTCTTTCTGGTTTCAGAAAAATGGCGTGTTGCCATTTTTAGACAGTAGCATACTTATAGCAGCTGCAGTGGCAAAATATCGTTTCCCAAAAGTTTCGTTTCACACTCGCCCACGTACATGACTGAATAAATAATCAATTTTCAAAGAGTAAGGTGTGTCGTAAGTTTTCAAACACAACAGAAATCATTTGCTTTACTTTTCAAGAGTCGAGGTGTGATTCGGATGATGATACATAAGGATCCTGAGGTGAGATTTTACAGGGCGGGTGTGCAACATTCCTAAAGTCCAAGTTCAATTATAGTCAAAGTATATTTGGAAGAAAGTATAGATATTTTGCCACTTGAGGAGTAATGCCAATTAATGCTGCTATAGAAGCAGCAGAGTTGTACTTGACATGAAAATTAATTAATAAATGTCTATGTCTTGAACAGACAACTACCCCCGTGCCAGCGGAACGCACTTTTTTGGGGTCAGCGAGCGTCATTGGGGGAGGGACCCACGTTGCCGACTCATCCACCCCCAATCAGCAGCGTCCGGAGAACGCACTCGACGCTCTGTTAGATGAACTACAAACGTTTTCCCGACCAGCCTCGCAGCTAAGTCAGGCATCTAACACCAGTCATCCGCCGACCCTGGCAGATTTAGGAAGGTCGGCTAGCCATATAATTCAAACTAGTCGTGCTCCTAATATCTCTGATATCGGCAGAAAAGGGAGTATAGATTCAACTACCAGCACATTACGTAGACTTCATTCCTATCCATCCAGTTCAGACACAGACACATCTCCACCGATAGCAAGATTGCAAGTTTCCGATAGTACCATACCGCCTCAAAAACCACCGGTGCCAGAGAGAAATGCCGAATTACTTCAGTTAGCGACTGCCAGAAGAGTACCACCACCACCTCCGCCTAGGACCAGTTCTCGGTCACCTCTGGCCAGTCCCACCAGCCCTCAGTTGCCTCCTAGAAATCCTACCGGCACTTTACGCCGAGGTAAAAGTAATGGGAAGCCTCCGATGGCTCTGCCGCCCAATGCAACTTCGGAAGAACAGCCGCTACCGAATAATATTCTTTCTACAAGTAACTCAAGCTCTTGTGAAAGTGTCAATTCGCAAGAAGGGATACAGAATAAGAAAGGAAGGCATGAGCAATTGGAGCAGCGTCATCAAGAACTGCTGCGTAGACAGAAGGTCTTGCAAGAACAATACACAAGATTGCAACAGTTTCAGAATACACCACCAGCCCCCTCGGATTTGCTGAAGAAGACGGGTTCAGAGAGTAACTTGCTTGCGAAAATGGGACTTGGATTGAGTACTACTACTGCAAGCTCAGGTTCGCTGACCAGCTTAGCATCAAAAGCGCATCAGGAACAAAACGCGAATCAGCAAGCGCAAAATTCGACGGGGAATCAAACTAAAATCTACGAAACTGATATTCTGTGACCGGAGAATGGAAAGCGTCAGTTGAGCCGGAAGATTTTCTACTATTGCCATTTCAACATTACAATAAAAATAAACTTCTGATAAACAATCTTCTTGGTTGTGTTTCGTTCAAGGCCAAAGTACAAGTTTTTTTAGCGTAACTAATCTTTTATTAGGAACTAATTTTAAATATAGAGAAAAGGGAATATTTTATTTATCTCAATTTCTACCCATGTATCTAAGTAGTCCAAATTTGTTTTACAATGACATTTTTGAGCGTTTTGAGATCTAACTATTATCAAATATCGCTATAATAACGATCGATTAAAATGTGCATAGTGAGGAGATTAATGAAGAAGAGCAACACAGGTTTCGCGAGTTATCTTGACAAGAACTGATATATGTGCACGACAGAATGACTTTATCTATACAAGTTAGTAACTCGTGCGTTATATATGAAAGACTTAGAAATTTCTGAATTGTATTGTAACTCTACGAATTTAATTAAATAAAATATTTAACATTGCTTGGTTTTTGACTGTTATCATGTTAACTAAGTGTCATCAGAAATCAACAAATTGCTTAATTGTACGTTTTTGTACAAAATTCCAAGACTGCTCTCCAAATAGAAAAATATACAATGTAACTGTACAATTTCATTTCATCAATACAAAAACCAGTTATGCGAAATTAGGCAACTAATTTTAATATTTCAGGAATAATCATTAACCACGGTAAGTGAAAAGTAAAACAATGCTTTGCTTTTTTCATTTTCTTTATTGTCACGCAATGGTTTTCGAAAAATACTCTAACTAAAAATAATAAAAATGGCACTCAAATCTACTGTGTGCTATCTTAAGAAGATAGATCGTAAAAAACGCTTTGGTATATTACTAACAACACACATTAATTTTTAATTAAGAAAGAAAATCATTGGAATATTGCATTGGGTGTTTCCAAAAGACTGTTATGGAAGAACTATAAAGTCTCGAACTTCAGCTTCGCCTATGAGAACGTGCAGTACATCTCGCATAGTCAGATGGTACATTGTATCATTCGCTCTGCTCAGAATGTAATCTTGAATTTTTGGCAAAATTTCCGGCTTGATAAGTTCTATTGCCTCTGGAGCAATTTCTTTAACCACCTGTAAATAAAAATACAAAGGTGTCAACTGCAAATAGGTTTTGAGCATTCTTTACACTTATTCTTTTTGTTTTTTATCACACATATGCCTTTTGAGTTTTTGTCGACCCACCTCGTTCATGACTTTGCTTACTGCTTGATTTCCCATCAAGTTTTCAAGAGCAAGATCGACTGATTCGATTGAAAAATCGAGATCAAAACTTTTCATGTACATGCCCCGGGAATAACCAAGAACAGTATGCACATAAGCTTTAAAACCATAAATTAAAACTTGAAATGGACCAGATCCGCGAAGAGGAAACATATCCCCCAATATACCGGATACGTTATAGTATCCATGTGTGTAAATCGTGGGAACTGTTATATTCACAGAAATCGTTGGTCCGATGAGACTAAGCCTGGCTCTGTCCACCACAAAATTTGAAAGGTGTTCTACAATGACGTCCTTCAAATGTAATTTCATACTGAAAAAAGTATAATTCAATACAATTTCTATTGATCCAGGGTGGCGACTTGACCGGGAACTTAATTAAAAACCCGGGAATTTACATCTGATCGCAGAAAATTCAAGTTTTCATTATTTTAATAATTTTGTTCAGTTCAGAAAAGTGATTTCTACTTCATCTACAGTCACAGATTTGTCAGATTATCTCAGTTTACTCTAATTAAGTCATAATTTATTATCGAATTTTTATTATTTTCCATGATAAGAAAAACCTTTTGCAATGATTTGTTCTCTAAGATTTTTTTCGCTGATTTAAGTTTGATAATCGAATTGATAATATTTCGAACATACGGAAACAAATGGATGATTTCAGACATTTCACGAAATACAGTCATGATTTCCGTCCATATTAGATTTTGTATAATGAAGCATGAAATTAATGTTAACCTAATTTATGGTAATTTTAGAGGTATTTTTAACTTACCATAAATTACCCAAAATTCATTTTTAAAAATTTCCATAAATTTCCGGGAATTTATGAAAATTTTCTGTCATTTATGGTAATTTTACATGTAAATATGGTAACTTACCATAGATTACCCAAAATTCATTTCTAAAAATTTCCATAAATGTGCGGGTATTTATGAAAATTTTCGGTCATTTATGGTAATTTTACAGGTAAATATGGTAACTTACCCAAAATTCATTTTTTAACATTTCCGAAAATTTATGAAAAATTTGGGTCATTTATGGTAATTTTACAGGTAAATATGGTAACTTACCATAGATTACCAAAAATTCATTTTTTAAAATTTCCATAAATTTCCGGAAATTTATGGGAAATTTCGGTCATTTATGGAAATTTTACAGGTAAATATGGTAACTTAACCAAAATTCATTTTAAAAAATTTCCATAAATTTCCGGAAATTTATGAAAAATTTCGGTAATTTATGGTAATTTTACAGATAAATATGGTAACTTACCATGGATTGCCCAAAATTCATTTTTAGAAACTTCCATAAATTTTCGGAAATTTATGAAAATTTTCGGTCATTTATGGTAATTTTACGGGTATATATGGTAACTTACCATAGATTACCATGAATTCATTTTTTTAAATTTCCGGAAATTTATGAAAAATTTCGGTCATTTATGGAAATTTTACAGGTAAATATGGTAACTTACCATGGATTGCCCAAAATTCATTTTTAAAAATTTCCATAAATTGTCGGAAATTTATGAAAATTTTTGGTAATTTATGGTAATTTTACAGGTATAACATATATGGTAACTTTCCATAAATAACCGCAAGATTGTATTATCTGCAATCAAAAATTTTCTCACAGTTTTTACGGTGAGTGGGCTGATAATCATAAAATGCGAGCTCATAGATGCATAATTTTCATTATTCACCTCTGACGTCACTTTTCAGTCCCTAGGGAGTAAAAAGTACTTTTTACTCCCTAGAGAGTAAAAAGTAGAGCTTTAGCCCCGCTTCATAGCCGTCGAAAAGGGCTGAAATCATGCATGTGTCATAAAAATGTTATTTTGATGAAAATTTGTCTTTTTTAATTGAAAATTCAACTATTTCGTTGAAAATCCACATATTTTGTTAAAAATCGTTTTTTTTTGTAGAAAAATATCTTTCTCTTTGCAAGTTAACCTTCTTGTTTAAAAATTTGTCTTTTCGGGTAAAAATTCAAGTAATCCAGTTAAATATTTATCATTTTAGTTAAAAATTCATCTTTTAGGTTGGAAATAAAATTACTCGGATGAAAATTAAACTTTTTTGTTAATAATTAATTTTTTTGATTGAAGATTCATCATTTTAATTTAAAAAATTTTTCTTGGGTAGAAATATCAGCTATTTGATTGCAAACTTCTTCTTTCTTTTGATTAAAAGGAATTTTTTGCCAAAAATTGAACTATTTTGTTGAAAATTTGTTTCTTTTTTGGTTGAAAATTATTATTTATTTGAACTGAAAATGTAACTATTATTCCAGTTGAATATTCCATAATTTTAGTTAGAAATTGATCTCTTTGGTTGAACATTAGTTTTTTGACTAAAAATTTAATTATTCAATTTTTGGTTGAAAAATGATCTTTTTTAGTTGAAAATTAATATTTTTTGGTAGAAAATAATCTTCTTGGTTGAAAATTCATCTCTTTGGTAAAAAATTCAACTATTCTAGTTAAAGATTCATAATTTTTGTTGAAAATTCATCTTTCTGGTTTAAAATTCAACTATTCCATTTAAAGATTTACAATTTTAGTTAAAAATTCATCACTTTGTTTGAAAATGTAAGTATTTTTTTGAAAGTTAGTTTTTTCTTGAACATTAATTTTTTTATCTTAAAATTTAATTATTTAAGTTTTAGTTGACAATTTATCTTTTTAGTGAAAATTAATTTTTTTGAACATTTAACTATTTCAGTTGAAGATTCATTGTTTTAGTTGAAAACTCATCTTTTTGGTTTAAAATTCAACTATTCCAGTTGAAGGTTCATTATTTTAATCGAAAATTCATCACGTAGGTTGAAAATTGAACTATTTTCTTGAAAATCCGTTTTTTTTTGTGTTGAAAATTAATTTTTTCAACTAAAAGTTTAACTATTCTATTTTTTGTTGGAAATTGATATTTTTTAGTGGAAAATGTAAGTATTTGTTTCAAAATTAATTTATTTTGCAATTTTTTGCTCTGTTGTGTTAAAGGATGTTTAGAATGAACGTCACGAATTAAAATAAAGGTTTGCTTTTAGCGGCAAATATGAATATGTCAATTTTAGTTGACCGGGAAAATTGAAAATCTTGACCGGGAAAAACCGGGAACTGACCGGGAATTTGAAATAGTTCGCCGAATCGCCACCCTGTAGATCCCAAACTTTTTTGCAACACATTCCTCTACTATGAGATTAGCGTGCGGGAATATGGTATTCCCGAACGCTAATCTCACTGGAGAGGAATCTGGCACTTTGCGCACACTTTACAGACACGGAATATCGCCATTTTCCTGATTTCCACTTTCCATATGTGCACATGAATTCAACTTACTTTCCAATTTCTGGATTGTCAGTTTCAAAAATTGCGCGTTCTATAATCAACGGTTCCAGTGGTGGAATTCCAAGATCTGGAATCCCATCGGGCATCCTACGGCGAAACTTCTCCAGAAATCTCTTTATTTTAAACTCCAAACCTTTCGATGCGGCACTGTCGACTAATTGAAATTAGTTTTAAGGCCATGTGATACCTACACGATTCCTACTTTACCGACTTTCTTTCGCAACAACTGACGAATTGAGATATCGCTCTGATGAAAAAGTTTGATAGGTTTTGATAAAAAAATTTAATATTTTTCAATCCGTTTCTATTTCAATGAATTTGTATCAAACCTTTGGATAGAATTTCTATTGACTTCTATAAAAGCGAAATGGGTTTTTCAATTTTCAATCAACATTTTCCCATTGAAACTCTTCTAAATCTTCTGTCTCTAAGTCTCGAAAAATTTTATCAAATTCTATACGTTGCAAAATCTTATACTTTTTTATCAACAGTTTTTTATTAAAACTCTATCAAATCTCACCCGCACCAGGCATGTATCAAATCGTATTTTCCAGAACCTGGAAAATTTGTATCGAATTCTACTCATCGAGAAATCTTATACTTTTCTATCAAAATTTTCTCATTGAAACTAATTAATCTTAATCGCACAAGACTTGCATCAAATCTTATGTTCCAAAATCTTGGAAGTTTTGATCTTACTCTATCCGTCGGGAAATCTTATACTTTTCTATCAACATTTTCTCATTGAAACTGTATAATATCCTAATCGCACAAGACTTGCATCAAATCCTATGTTCCAGAATCTTGGAAGTTCTTATCCAACTCTACCCTGCTGGAAGTAAACGGATTCAAACGGATAGAAATTAGCGGATTCAAACGGGTAGACATTTTTTATCCGTTTGAATAAGCACTTTGCATCCTCTTCAATCACGCTCTATCCTTTATCAGATTTTTAAATCTTTATCCGTTTGAATAATTTTCAATACGTGAAGTGGAATTTAATCCTTCACTATCCGTTTCAGTCCGAGCTTTTTTATCCTTATCTATCCGTGAGATGGTATCCTATTTATCCGTTTTAATCCTTCTTCAACGAAAAATATTATATCCTTCCGTATCCTTTTTAATCCATCTTCAACTAAAAATAATCTATCCATATCTATCCGTTTAAATCCGTCTTCAAGTAAAAATATGCTATCCATATCTATCCGTTTCAATCAGTCTTCAACTAGTAATACTCTATCCGCGTCTATCCATTTGAATCTGTATTGAACTAATAATATTCTATCCTCGCGTATCAGTTTGAATAAAAGAAATACTATTCGTATGTATTTGCAGTGAAAACTATAATGCTAATTCGTATTTGATAGAAAATCGCAAATTATAACGGACAGTCAATAAGTTTTTTGAAGAAAGGATTGAAGAAGGATAAGTAATGATTGGCACGGATTAAGATTCTATCCGTGTTAGATAATGATAAAAATCAAAGTAGTTCGCGGATAGACAAGGATTAGGTGACGGATAGAAGGATTGAAGAGGATAAGCATTGATTGTCAGGGATACCTTTTGAATCCGTGATAGGTGACGATATAAAACCGAAGTAGTACGCGTATAGAAAAAAATGCGGTGACGGATAGAAAATTATGGATTTGAACAGATAGGCAATACATTTTTTGGTTAAAGATTGAAGATGATAAGAAATGATTGGCCCGTATTAAGATTCTATCCGTGTTACATAATGATAAAAATCAAAGTAGTTCGCGGATAGACAAGGATTAGGTGACGGATAGAAGGATTGAAGAGAATAAGCATTGATTGGCACGGATACCTTTTCAATCCGTGATAGGTGACTAGATAAAACCGAAGTAGTACGCGGACAGAAAAGAATGCGGTGACGGATAGAAAATTATGGATTTGAACAGATAGTCAATACATTTTTTGGTTAAGG
>CAKNYM010052680.1:262480-273811 GCA_932195095.1 Andricus curvator | reverse complement strand
CGGATAGAAAATTATGGATTAGAACGGATAGCCAATTCTTTCTGCGGAGAAAAGATACATGAGGATAAATATTGACTGGTATGAATAAGACTTCTATCCGTGATAGTTAACAAGGAATGTCAAAGTAGGTCGCTGATAGAAAAGGATAGGGTGACGGATAGAAAATCATGGATTCGATCGGATAGGAAATATATTTTTCGGGGACGGATTAAAGGGGATAAGTCATGATTGGCATGGATTAAGATCCTATCCATTTTGCATAACGAGAAAAATTAAGTAGGTCGCGGATAGATAAGGATAGGCTGACGGATAGAACATTATCGATTATAAAGGATAGCCAATACTTACTGTGGAGAAAAGATTCATGAGGATAAGCATTGTCCGGCATGGATAAGTATCGTATTCGTGCTTGATAACAGGGAAAGTTTAAGCAGGTCGCGGATAGAAAATGATAGGTTGCCGGATAGAAGATTATGGATTGAAATGAATAGGAAATATAAATATATTGCCTATTCGCTTCAGTTCATAATTTTTCTAATTTATATTGTGGAGACGGATTAAAGAGAATAAGTCATGATTGGCACTGATTAAGATTCTATCCGTGTTACATAACGAGAAAAATCAAAGAAGGTCGCGTATATACAAGGACAGGGAGACGGATAGAAAATCATGGATTAGATCGGATAGCCAATTCTTTCTGCGGAGAAAGAATTAAAGAGGATATGTAATGATTGGCACGGATAAGTATTCTATCCATGATAGTTAATAAGGAATGTCAAAGTAGGTCGCGGATAGAAAAGGATAGGGTGACGGATATGAAATTATGGATTGGAACGGATAAGTATTATGTTTTGTGGATAACGTATTAAAGATGACAGGTAATGATTGGCACGGATGAGTATCCTATCCGTGATAAATAATAAGGAATATCAAAGTAGGTCTCGGATAGATGCGGATAGGGTTGCGGATAGAGATTCGTGGATTAAAACGGTAAGATAATACATTTTTTAGAGAAAGGATTAAAGAGGATAAGCACTGATTGAAGCGGATAATTTTTTAATCCGAGATAGGTGACGAGATCAAATCTAAGTAGTTGGCGGATGGATAAGGATTGCGTCGCGGATAAAAAATGAAGGATTGAAACGTATAGGTATAAAAACGCATAGTAATACACAAGAACGGATACAGAAGGATTCAAATGGATAGTTACATCGGATAAGATTATTATTCAAACGGATAGATGGATATCCAACGGATACAAACCAATTGAAGAGTATAAAAAAGTATTCAAACGTATACATATGGATAGATGATGGATTAAAACGGATAAGGTTTCAATCCGTTTACTTCCAGCAGGGTATCTGTTGATAAATCTTATACTTTTCTATGCAAATCAAATCTTAATCGCACAAAACTTGTATCAAATCCTATGTTCCAGGATCTTCTCGTATTGAAACTCTACTAAATCCTATGTCACTAAATCTCGAAAAATGTTGTCAAATTTTATCCGTTGTAAAATCTTATACTTTTTCTATCAACAGTTTTTTTATTGAAACTCTGTCAAATCTTATTCGTACCAGACTTGTATCCAATCCTATTTTCCAGAACTTGAAAGATATCAATCGAATTATACGTCTCGACAAATCTTATACTTCTCTACCCAGTAGATAAGATTTGATAGATTTGCGATTGAAAGCTGTTGATAGAAAAGTATAAGATTTCTCAACGGATACAATTTTATAGAAATTTCCGAGATTTTGATACGTAGGATTTGATCAAAGTCTGGTGTGGATAATATTGATAGAATTTGAATGAGAAGCTATTGATAGAAACGTATAAGATTTTCCGACTCATAGAATGTGACAGAAATTTTCGAGATTTAAAGACAAAAGATTAGATACAACTCTGGTGGTGGATCAGATTTGATAGTTTCAATGAGAAAATTTTGATAGAAAAGTATAAGATTTCTCGTGGTATAGAGTTGGATAAAAACTTCCAAGAACTAGAACATAGAATTTGATACAAATCCTGTGCCAACAAGATTTGATAGGCTTTTAATGAGAAACTATTGATATAAAAATATAAGATTTCTCGATGGATAGAGTTTACAGAAATTTCCCAAAGTTTAGAAGATAGGATTTGATACAAGTTCTGTACGGATAAGATTTCATAGAGTTTCAATGGAAAACTGTTAATAGAAAAGTATACGATTTCTCAATAGATAGCATTTGATAGAAATATCCAAGATTCTGGAACATAGGATTTAACACAAGATTGGTGCTGTTAGGATTTGATAGAGTTTCAATGAAATTCTGTTGCTAGAAAAGTATTAAGATTTCTGTACGAATAGAATTTGATAGAAATATCCGACATTCTGAAGCATAGCATTTGATAAAGTTTTCCCGGATTCTATTCTATCGACAGATAGGATAGAATAGCACAGAATTTGATACAAGTCATTTACCAGGGTGGCGACTTGACCGGGAAACCGGGAAAGACCGGGAAATGACCTGGAATTTTATTGACCGGGAAATGACCGGGAATTTAATTTAATAACCGGGAATTTACTTCTGATCATAGCAAAATTCAAGAAATATAATTTCACTTGGAACAGGGAATGTTTTACATGGAATGGGAATTTTTTAAAGGAATTATAATTCGGATTGAGAAAAAAGGAATTTTAAAAAATCCCTCTTTCAAGTCAGAATTCGTCACAATTTGAAAGTTCCCTCTTCTAAATTTTAGGTAATAAAAGTACTTCAAGCAGTTTTCAGAGTAGAAGTAGAATTTCAAAGAAGAAATATTTCTGAATTATAATAGAAATTTTTATTTACATTGTTCGTTGCGAATTCATCGTTTTTTAGTTAGAAATTCAACTACTGGGTTAAAAGTTAAACTTTTGTTGAAAATTAATTTATCTTTTTTTGATGAAAATTCATCATTTTATTTGAAAATTCACCAGTTTGGTTGAAAATTAATTTCTTTAAACGAAAATTTAACTGTTCCATTCTGAGTTGAAAATTAAAATTTTCAAGTTCGGAATTCCACAATTTGGATAAAAATTTGTCTTTTTAATTGAAAATTTAACTATTCCGATGAAAATTCATGTATTTTGTTAAAAAATCGATTTTTTTGTTGGTAAAAAATTATCTTATTTTTCTTTGAAAGTTAATCTTCTTGTTTAAAAATTCTTCTTTTCGGTTAAAAATTCAAGTATTCCACTCAAATATTTATTATTTTAGTTGAAAATTCATCTTTTAGGTTTGAAATAAAATTATTTGGTTGAAAGTTAAGCTCTTTTGTTAAAAATTAATTTTTTTTTTAGTTGAAAATCCATCGTTTTAATTAAAAATTAATTTCTTTGGTTGAAAAATGAGCTGTTTGATTGAAAATTTGCTTTTCTTTGGATGTTTTTGGGTTGAAAATTATTTTTTTTTAACTGAAAATGTATCTATTAATCCAGTTGAATATTTCATAATTTTAGTTCAAAATTCATGTCTTTGGTTGAACATTCATTTTTGACTAAAAATTTGATTATTCAATTTTTGGTTGAAAAATTGTCTTTGTTAGTTGAAAATTCGTCTTTTTTGGTAGAAATTAATCTTCTTGGTTGAAAATTAATCTTTTTGGTCAAAAATTCAATTATTCTAGTTAATGATTCATCATTTCAGTTAAAAATTCATCTTTCTGGTTTGAAATTCAACTATTGCAGTTAAATATTTACAATTTTATTTGAAAATTCATCACTTTGTTTGAAAATGTAACTATTATTTTGAAAGTTAGTTTTTGTTGTTGTTAAAAGTTAGTTTTTTTTTGTTGAAACTAATTTTTTTAACCGAAAATTTAACTTATTCCAATTGAAAATTCCATAGCTGTTGTTGAAAATTCATATGTTTCGTTAAACATTATTTTTTTTAACTTGAAGTTTAATTATTAAAGTTTTTTTAGTAAAAATTTATTTTTTGGTTTGAAAATTGAACTATTTCAGTTAAAGATTCATTGTTTTAGTTGAAAACTCTTATGTTTGGTTTACAAATAATTTTTTAAACTAAAAATGTTACTATTCCATTTTCGATTGAAAATTATTATTTTTTCAGTTCAAAATTTAACTATTTGGTTGAAAAAATTTGTCTTCTTTTATTAAAACTTCAAACCTTTCTTTAAAAGTTAATGTATTTGGTTGAAAAATTGTATTTTTGGGTAGAAAATTAATCTGTTTATTTAAAATGTAATCTTCTTTAAAAATTCGTCTTTTTGGTTGAAAATTCGAGTGTTACAATTAAATATTCATCATTTTAGTTGAAAATTGATCTTTTTGGTTTAAATTTAACTATTCCAGATAAAGATTCATAATTTGATTTGAAAATTCATCACTTTGGTTGAAAATTGAACTATTTTATTGAAAATCCGTTTTTTTGTTGAAAATTAATTTTTTCAACTGAAAGTTTAACTATTCCATTTTTTTGTAAAAAATTGATATTTTTTAGTGGAAAATTTAAGTATTTTTTTCAAAATTCATTTATTTTGCAACGTTTTGCTCTGTTGTGTTAAAAGATGTTTAGAACGAACGTCATGAATTAAAATAAATGTTTGCGTTTTGCGGCAATTATAAATATGTTACTTTGAGTTGACCGGGAAAATTGAAAAACTTGACCGGGGAAAACCGGGAAATGACCGGGAATTTGAAATCGTCCATCGAGTCGCCACCCTGTTTACTGATAAGATTTGATAGAATTTTAATGAAAATATGATGATGGGAAAGTATAGGATTTCCTGATTGATAGGATTTGATAGAAAGGTCTATCACATGTGCTGACAGATTTTGATTTGTGAAATTCGTTTGATTGAATTAGATAGGATTTTTATCAAATTCTATACTTTTTTTCAGCAAATTTGGAAAATTAAATAAAAGGCACTAAAGAACATTTAAATGGTCCTAAATTTTTGTGAACACAAATTTTTGTTTCTGGGTATTTAGAACCATACAAGCGTGTCTTAATCCCTTTCATTTAATTTAAAAAAATTTTCAACTTATCTCAATTCGTACGGATGTGAGTTGCTGTGAAAAAATGTTGATAATGTAAGAATGGGGTAAGTAATACATGGCCTTCACTTGATCAAATGCAGACATTAGAGACTTACTTAGACTTGTTGCATTGAGGATAATGTTTTTTGGCTTGTCGACAGCTCCTGCCACTAAAAATAATTTAAAAAGAGAAATACAATCGTTATTATAAATTTACATGATTTGCCTAAATTGCATTGTTTAAAATTGAATATAAGCAGAATCTGACAGAAGTACAAATAATTGCGTGAAGATCGCATGATACGGAACAAAACGTAAATTGGCATGCTCACATTGTTTCTAGTATTCTGAGTTATATAATATTTATAGCGCATAAGGGGCCGTTCAAAAAACAATGTCTCTTTTCCAAATATCTTAAGGAATTTCCGAAAGAACATTTTGTTCTATGCGACTAAGAAAAAGAAGTGGTCTGATATATATGATAATTATTTAAATAATCAAAAATTAATTTGATCCTCAAACTTTTTGTAAGAGAGTTACGTTTTTGAATGGTCTCTAACAGGGCACAATATATTTGTTTACATGTAATAAATAATGGGATATAACAAGAACTTACAGAATTTCAAAATACCCGATCCCTCTTTGTATACTGAAAACAATTTGAACATTTATCGAATATATAAAAATAGCTGGTTTGAAAAAGAACAAAAGGAATAATCAAAACGTAAAAGGTCATATTTGATAGTCATTCTTGATTTTTGTCAAGTAGCATTAAGCTTGTCTCATTAAAAAGCGATCGTGCCTCGTTTTTAAATTCTCATATTAAGAAAGTAGAGAATTACAAATCATGAAAAACTGTTTGCTACAACACATCAACACAATTTGTTCCGAGGAAACTAATAAAAATGGTTCGTACTAAACAACTTAAAACGTAACCATTTTTTCAATTTTACACAAGACTAATAAAAACGATCATTATTTGTTAGTTTTTTATCCAAGAACTCTAATAAATTATTTTTTCAAGGTTTAAGAATGTGCACTCAAATGACTTTTTATTCCTTTTAGTATTCAACTCGGAAGTCAGAATGTCTATAAAGAAACTTTTTCATATCTGGAAGATAGACAGGAGTTTGACTGATGAAAAAAAAGTTTCTGAAGTCCAACCAACTTTTTAAGTTTAAGCACGTTATGTCTAACAATAAAACTTTTTGATATTCCGGGGATACGTTATTCTCAGTTCCCTTGACTCAATTTCATTCATAAGTAAAATATAGGCTTCACATTTGCGGTGCATAATAAAGAGAAAGTAACTCACAGAAATTTGTCGCACTTGTAGCAACATTTGTTATTCCGCCTATAATTGTTGTGACAGGTGAAACAGAGAAAACAATGTTGCAAAATCCAAGAACTAAAATTGACATTAAATTTTGTGTTATTTTTGAAAACCACATTTTGCGTCTAGTACATTGAACAATATTCTGCAAAAACAGACGGTCCGCACTCTACTGATCAGGAAGGCAGACTGACACTGAAAAACGCGCCAATGTGACTATTGCCTATATGTATAAGAGAATGTATTTATTTCTTGTTGTGTTGTAGCCAAGTAGCCATAGCTAACAAACCGTCTTTTTTGTGATGTTTGTAATGTTTATGACGTTATGCAAATTGCAATTTTTCAATAATACATTTAAGAGTTCCTAGATCAGTATGATTCATCATTCATATAAAGCGAGTGAACCAAACTATTAGCATTCTTTTATTAATTGCTTATCTCAATTTACCCTTCAAGAAAAGATAAATATTAACAGTACTTATTTGTATACAAAAAGAATATATATTTATTCATTAAATTTATGAATGTATGTCTCTCTTTACGAATCTGAAGAGGAAATTACTGAGGAACATAAATTGTTCAGATTACGCACATAGGTGCTATTGTTCATGAAAAAACGGGGAAAACCGGAGTATGCAAATTCGGTTGATAGTCATCCGGTCATGGTCAATGTTTACATGTAGGTTACGTAAAATTCGAAAAAACTGATAAGCATGTACATTTTGCTTTACACAAACAGGATGACCACTGTCCGCGAAAGCCGGAAATTAGCCTGGAACTTTGAGCACCGGGAAAAGCCAGGAAGTTTTGTAAAAATCATGAATTTTGTTGATTTCTTTTAATTTTGAAATAAATATCCTTTCGCTTTTTGAAAAAATGTGGTTGGAATTTAAAGCTTGTATCATTACATAGGTAACCTAAATTTATATAATCAATTATGGCCAACGGCCATACCACGTTGAAAAACCCAGTTCTCGTCAGATCACTGAAGTTAAGCAGCGTTGGACGCGGTTAGTACTTGGATGGGTGACCATTCAAGAATACTGAGTGCTGTTGGCACATCATGGGTGTGGTGAGCCCACACTTGTAGTTATTTATAATTACAAGAAAACTATCCACCTAGAAACACTACCCGAATCGGGTAGTGTCACGCCTACCCTGAAAGGAAAATGGCTTAATGGTATACAATTACTATAATTGGTATAGTAAATTTATAATATAAGAATACTCTGAATGTTTTGCAAATAAATTGAAACCCCGTTTTTAGGGCAAAACTGATTTGAAGTTGGAGAGCGTCATAAGCACAGATTGAGGTATGATATCCTATCGAAAATCCAAAATTTATATTTAGATGCAAAATCGCGATTATCTCCTAAACTACAAAATAGGCCCTTTTCTTGCGGAACGTCACAGAAAATCACAACTATTTTTGGTTGAAAGCTAATTCTTTTCAACTGAAAAATCTACTTTTATATTTTTGGTTCGGAATTAATATTTTTTGGTCCAAAATCTAACTGTTTCGTTAAACATTCATCTTTTTGGATAGAAAATTGGTCTTTTTGGATTGGAAATTTATCTTTTGGTAGAAAAGTCATCTTTTTGGTTGAAAGTTTATTCTTTTTATTTAAAAAGTCTACTGTTTTATTTTTAGGTCACAATTCATCACTTTTAGTAAAAAATTCTACAATTTGGTTAAAATTTTAATTATTTATTGATAAATTCAACTATTTTCTTAAAAAGTAATCTTTTTTTATTGAAAATTAATATTTTTTAGTAGAAAGTGAATTATTTTTCATTCAAAAGTCTACTATTACATTTTTGGTTAAAAATTTTACTATTTTGTTGAAATTTTAATTATTTTGTGATAAATTCAACTATTTTCTTTAAAAGTCATATTTTTTGGTTAAAAGTTAATTCTTTTTATTTGAAAATTTTACTATAAATACATTTGAAAATCAAACTTTTTTGTTCAAAATTAATCTTTTTGGTCGAAAATTCAAATGCTTGGTTGAAAATGTCTATTTTTTTATAGAAAATCCGACCTTCTGGATTGAAAATTCATCTTTTTGTAGAAAAGTCACCTTTTTCGTTGAAAATTAATATTTTATGGTTGAAAGTTAATTTTTTTAAATTGAAAAATTTTTTGTTATATTTTTCGTCCAAAATTCATGTATTTTGATTAAAACTTCTCCTATTTGGTTGGAAATTTAATTATTTTGTGATAAATTGAAGTTTTGTGTTAAAAAGTCTTTTTTTTTTGTTGAAAAATAATATTTGTTAGTTGAAAGTGAATTCTTTTTCATTCAAAAGTCTACTATTATATTTTTGCTTTAGAACTCATCTCCTGGTTAACAATTTTTCCTATTTGGTTGAAATTTTAATTATTTTGTGGTAAATTCACCTATTTTCTTTAAGAGTCATCTTTTTGGTTAAAAGTTAAGTTTTTTTTATTTGAAAAGTTTACTATAATTACATTTTTGGTTCAGAATTAATCCCTTTTGGTTACAAATTCTAATATTTTGTTGAAAATTTAATTATTTTGTTTCAAATTCAACTTTAAAAAAATTCTTTTTCGTCGAAAATTCAACTGATCGGTTAAAAATTCGTCTTTCTGGATAGAATATTCTTTCTTTTGGATTAAAAAATTCTTCTTTCAGTAGAAAAGTAATTTTTTGTTTGAAAAGTCCAGACTTCACCTTTTGTGGTTAGAAATGCTACTATTTGGTTGAAAAATTAATTATTTTGTTGAAAATAAAACTTTTTTGTTCAAAATTAATCTTTTTGGTCGAAAATTCAAAAGCTTTGTTGAAAATGTCTATTTTTTTATAGAAATCCGACCTTCTGGATTGAAAATTCATCTTTTTGTAGAAAAGTCACCCTTTTCGTTGAAAATTAATATTTTATGGTTGAAAGTTAATTTTTTTTAATTGAAAAATTTACTGTTATATTTTTTGTCCAAAATTAATTAATTTGTTATGAATTTTATATTATTTGATAGAAAATTTAATTATTGTGTGAAAATTTCAGCTATTTTCTAAAAAGTCATCGGTTTTTATGGAGAAATCAACAGTTTTGTTGAAAATTCGTCTTTTTGTATATAAAGGTAATCTTTTTTAGATTGAAATTTCAACTATTATTGGTTGCATTTTAATCTTTTTTGTTTGAAAATTCAACCATTTGGTTGAAAATGCATATTTTTATGTCGAAAATTCTTCTATTTTGATAAAATAATCTTTTTTTTTGGTCGACAATTTTTCTTAAAAAATCGACATTTTAAATTGAAAATTCATCTTTGATGATAGAGGAGTCATTTTTCTTAGAAAAGTGCAGTTTTTTGCAATAATTTTTTCGATAAAATATAAAAAATGTACACCTTTTCTGAGTAACTTGAATTATTTAATTCAAATCGAAAATCAATTCCAAATGATTTACTATTTAGTTAATTTAATTCAGAAAATGTAAAAATTTGATCTGTTTTGTCGAAACAAATTTTTAAACAAGGGGAAATTGTTTATACTACTATAGGTAAGTAATGAAGCACCATGAAGTTGGGGTTTGGTAACTCGTCCTCGTTTTATGACCAGTCCCTTAAGGCCATGTGACGAGTGGGTCACGTGACCGGATTCCTACCTTAACGGCACTTTTTTTATTTGTAAACTTATGTTCACACGAATAGCCACATCGAGTTGAAAATTTGGGATAATAAACAAGAAGCACTAAGAAACGCGGCTCTGGTCCTAAATTTTTATAATTATAAAAAAAGCAACAAAAATTTTGTCATATAAATTTTGTTGTTTATACTTATAAACATTTAGGACCAGATTCGCAATTCATAAGTAAGTAAGTAAGGTAGGAATCCGGTCACGTGACCCACTCGTCACATGGCCTTAAATAAAGGTATTTGTATTTTGTATTTATGTATGAAAAGATCCTAGGGCTAAATAGCCCTATATAAGGAACAGGTGATACATATTACAATTAAAATGTGAAGGGGACCGATTTGACGATTGAAATCAAGAATAGGTATTTAACAATTGAGTCATGGAGAATAGACATAAGGAGCCCAAAGTCCTGTACATTGACTTCACCAAAAACGAGCATTTTTCTGTCGGATGTACAATAACGCATCGAAATGCTAGATCTTCTCGAGCGCGGCGCTAGTGTGGTACGGGTAACGATGGCCGCCGTCATGGTCCGTGTAAATATAACCTCGAGGCTCAAACATAAATACAAAATTCCTAAATCGTTTAAACAATTTGTGAGTCATGTACAGAATCCTGCAGATTTTCTTCTTTTACTTTTTAACCCGCTTTTCCTTGTTGAATTCTGCAAAGATACCAAAAAATATATATTCTTTTGTATTTTGCTTCAACCTGGTGCTGAGGATTGAAGAGAGAAAAATTTGAACTTTTAACAACATCAAAAACCCGGATATGAATACAATGGAACTAAATTCCAAAGGAAACCGTTGGTGCATTTCAAACTGATGAAAAATTCAATATTTATAAAATACAATAATCCTGAATTTCACGTTGAAATCAAAATCTTAATTATTCTCTATTCAAATCTTTATACCGCGAAGGTTATGTCAATTTGTTCGCGCAATCATTCAAAAGTACCTACCTCGTCCATTGCAGGATCTCTACAATTTCCGAGACAATTTCACACACTTCAAAAAAAGATGTTTCGCGGTGTATTAAATTATTTAAATCTTTTTTATGTCAATCACAATTTATCTCTATAAATCACATATCGCAATCGTCAATAATTCAAAATGTGTCAATGTCAAAAAAGACAGCTACTATTCAATACCCGTGCGACACTAGCGCCAAACCCGGGAACGGGAATTATTTGTATTTGTATTTGTATTTATTCAAAAAAGTCCCTAGGGCTAAATAGCCCTCTAAGGAACAAGATAATAAAGAGTCATTACAAATTTGTGCAAGCACTGATCGGCAGTATATTTGATTAA
>CAKNYM010052680.1:230302-242480 GCA_932195095.1 Andricus curvator | reverse complement strand
TATTTGCAAACAAACTTTTTCTTTTCATCGAAGTCGAACACGAAGTTGAAAAATCTAGAGCAACCGAGCGTAAAGCGCGATGTAGATACGTCCGAGCGCGTAGCGCGAGGTGAATACATAATCGAGCGCGAAGCGCGAGGTGAATACATAATCGAGCGCGAAGCGCGAGATCCAACAGTTGCGCGCCCTAGGCGCGCTCAAACTTGCGAGCGAAGCGAGCCGCGCGCGAAGCGCGCGATGAGAATGTTTTGATGATGAGAATGTTTTTGTGCGATCAAAATTTGAATTTTTTATATTTCAAAAAATTCAAAAAGTTGTTATGAAAATATTATAGGGTGTTCAAAAAGCAACGATTTTCTCCTCTTGACTTTTTTTTCATATCGTGCGATTTTCGGCTTAAAATGTACATTTTCGTTTGTTTTTTGGAATTTTGAAAATGCTATAACTCCAGTAATTTTTTGTTTATCACGAAAAGTCATTAGGATATTTTGTTCGTCATTTTGCGTACTACTAATAACCATACATAGAATTTTTAAATCTTCAAAAAAAGTGGTCCCAACAATTTTCAAAATGTGCTCACTTTTTGAATTTTCATCCAAAATAGCTGGTTAACGAACTCGTTCTTTCTTTTTAGGCCATAAAAAAGTGTGCCAAAGCTCAATCAAATCTGATCATTTTTTCGAAAGTTATCGTGGCTACAGACAGACAGACTACAGACAGACAGACACCTCGGTAAAAGCCGTTTTTTCTGGCTCAGGGGGTCTCAAAACGTGGAGATTTGATGAAAACCGACTATGTCAAATTTTACATAAAACCAATACCTTCTCATTAGAATGAGAATGTAAAAAAACGCTAACACGACCATTTTTCGAAAAAAGGGCTCTAGTCATGCACATGTATAAGCCTTCAGATTATGTGGTAAAAATATTACATCAAATAATTCATCCTTGTAGCCGTATTTTGTATTATTCTAAAAACCGACTCATTTGAAGCACCTTAAATCTGAATCGCACAAGACTTGTATCAAATCCTACGTTCCGGAATCTTGGAAGTTTTTATCCAACATCCAACTCTATCGGTGGATAAATCTTTTACTTTTCTATCAACATTTTCTCATTGAAACTATTAAATCTTAATATGCACAAGACTTGTATTAAATCCTATGTTTCAGAATCTTAGAAGTTGCTATCTAACTCTATCTGTCGGCATATCTTATACTTTTCTCTCAACATTTTGTGTTTAAACCTCTATCAAATCCTATCCCGCACTTGACTTGTATCTAATGCTATGTCTCTAAATCTCTAAAGTTTATATAAAATTCTACCTGCTGTAAAATTTTCTACTTTCTGTATCAACAATTTTTTTAATGAAACTCTATCAAATATTATTCCTACTAGACTTTTATCAAATCCTATTTTCCAGAACCTGGAAGATATCTATCGAATTCTACTCCTCGAGAAATCTTATACTTTTCTGCCCGATATTTTGATTAGAACTCTATCAAATCTTATTCAATGAGAAAATTTTGAGAGGAAAGGACAATATTTCTCGACGGATGAAGTTGGATAAAATCTTACAAGATTTTGGAACATAGGATTTGATACAATACCTGTGCCGCCTATTTGAAGGTCCCCGAAAAGTTAAGATTCGATAATTTGAATGCTGGAGGGGCCCCCCTCTACCGCGAGTCGTCAGGTTATTTTTGTCAAGTGAATTTCATTGGCTGCCGCGGCCTTGTATCGATGCGCGCGCTGTAAGCAACTTTTTCAACTGCGCATGTGCCGAAAAGCGCGGGTCTATTTGAAATCAATAAATACTGTCAATATTAATACAGATAAATGTTTTTAACAAATTTTCACATTAAAAAAATTAATTAAATTGAATCTAAGAAATAGCTAATTTCTTTAAATAAGCAATTATTAATGTAATATTACAAGTTTATACTTTGTAATTTTAAATGAACTCGCGCTTTTTGGCAGATGCGCAGTTGAAAATGTCGCGGTCCATTAGCATCACTGCATGCATGTCAGTGTTTTCCAATAAGTGTTTTTGTGGACGTACGACGTGACAAATATAACATTTCCTTGAAATGACAAAATTTGCCAAATAAAAATCAATATAAAAGAACCATAAAATGACACCAATATTTCGCCGAATATTGATTTTTGTAGCATGACGTCACGGTAATGCCAGGATAGGTGGAAATGTCAGGAAGATTATCATAGTTCACACATCTTGACATGGGACTGCATACGCCTTTTTTGGAGGAAATATTATAAACGTAAAAGTGAGTCACAAAAGTCTGAATAGTAATATTTTTCAAGTGTAGAATGCATTTGAGCAATTCTGTTTCATCCTTTTATCGGTTGAAGACCTTTCAGTTTCACGAAATACAATCAACTCTTCGAAATTTGAGGTTAGAGTACCCGATCGGATACAGTAACCTGAAATTTTGGATATTTTATTTTATCTCGTGAGACTGAAAGGTCGTCAATTAATAAAAGAATGGAACGTGACTGAGGAACTATATATTCTATACTTGACAAATATTACTATTCGTATATTTATGACTCACTTTTACGTTTAGAATATTTTCTCCAAAAAGTTGTCTGCATTCCCATGACGTCATGCTAAAATACTCAGTACAAGTTCTGTGTGATAGAGGTTTAATAAGAATCACTTAACAGAAAAGAATAAGATTTCTCGATAGATAGAATTTGATAGAAAGGTCGATCAAATGTACTGACAGATTTTGATTCGTGAAATTTATTTGATTGAATTAGGTAAGATTTTTAAGAAAAGGTGCTGACAGAATTTGATTCGTGTAATTTGTTTGATTCAATTTGATAGAATAGTATACAAGTAAATAGCAAATTAACGAGATAAATAATTATATAATGTTAGTTTTAGTATCCGTTTCTTTCCTTTGTAATTCGCTTGTAGGGTAGCTCTTTGACCTTGAAAACAGCGCCTAACACCTACTATTGGGTATCTCAAAGTTATTAGAACAATTTTAATCAAAAAGAGCAGTAAATATCAATTATTTTAATCAAAAAAATTGTTTAACAAAATAGTTAAATTTTCACCCAAAGATGGTATAGGTAAGAAAATTAATTTCTAAAAGAAAAAGAATTTCAACAAAATCGGTAAATTTTCAACCATTTTCAAAGAAAAAGAATAATATTTTACCAAAAAAGATGAATTTTCAAGAAAATATACGGATTTTCCACCATATTGTTGAATTTTTAATTAAAAAAGATAAATTTTGGACCAAAAAATGGAATAGTTTAATTTTCATTAAAAAAAATAATCATTTTCAACAAAAAATGTTATAGTTAAAAAAATTATTTTAAAAAAAAGAAGAATTTTCAACAAAATCGGTACATTTTCAACCATTTTCAAACAAAAAGAATAATATTCAACCAAAAAAGACGAATGTTCAGCAAAATACATTGATTTTCCATCATATAGTTAAATTTTCAAATAAAAAAGATAAATTTTTGACCCAAAAATGGGATAGTTTAATTTTCAGTTTAAAAAAATAATAATTTTCAACAAAATCGGTAAATTTTCAACCATTTTCTAAAGTTTTGAAACAAAAACCCGAATATTTAACAGAATAGTTGAATTTTTAACAAAAAATGGTATAGTTTGAAAAAAATTAATTAAAAAAAAAATTTCAACAAAATCGGTAAATTTTCAACAATTTTCAAACAGAAAGAATAATATTTTACAACAAAAAAAAACGAATTTTCAAAAAAATACATGGATTTTTAACCAAATTGTTTATTTGTCAACTAAAAAAGGTACATTTTCAACCAAAAATCGAACATTCAAATTTTTATTTAATTAATTTTCAACAAAAAAAAAAATAATAATAATTTTCACCAAAATAGTTGAATTATCAACCAAATTATTTTCAACCAGAACGATGAATTTTCAAACAAGAATAATAGTTTTCTACCAAAAGGGATGAATATTCAACTAAAAAAAAATCACATTTTTTAGCTGAAAATTTTAGCATATTATACTTAAATTTACAGTTAAAAAAATTAATTTTTAACCAAAATAGATGTTTTTTTAAACAAGAAGAAGAATTTTCTACCAAAAAAAGATGAATTTTCAACTGAAAAAGATACATTTTTGACCAAAAAGATTAATTTTCAACGGAAAGAGACGAATTTTCAGTAAAATACATGAATTTTCAACAAAATGGTGGATTGATCAACAAGAAAAGATTTTCGATAAAAAATGGAATAGTTTAATTTTCAACAACAAAAAACGATATTTCGCCAAAATAGTTAAATTTTTAACCAAAGAGGTGAATCTTCAAAACCCTTGGCCCTCGGCGTGCAGACATCTTGAAAGCTGACGTCACAACACGAAATACGTAATTGTTGGGGGGATTGGAATGCTTCTTATTGGTTAACTCTGTTTAGTTGCACGCGCGCTTATTTACTGAATGTGCACGTCAATTTTTCACAACAAATAATAATTGTAAAGTGCATACAGACATTAAAAATTATTTTAAATTCATATTTGTGCTAAAAAAAGGTATTCCTTCCTTTAAATTGAAAATCGAAGATTTATTTTCAAAGAGTAAAATCAAATAATTAATTTGCCTTTTACTTTATAAGTCTATTTTGTGATCAAAGAATTATTTTTAATAGTTTTACAATTATTTGTTTTAATAATTGTCTTGCAAATTTAATCCAGTGCTCCCAATTTGACTCCCCAACTGCACTGCGCATGCGTTGCATCGGCAGTCTCATTAGCTGTAAATGGCGCACTTTTTTAAAACTATCACATGCGTAAAGCAAATTTTTATCATAAATCATCATTGTGGAAAAAATAAAAATTAATTTTCAGATCACAAAATAGTCCTTTAGAGTGCAAGGTGAAATAATTATTTTATTCTATGCTTTAAAAATAAATTATTGATTTTAAATTCAAAGGAAAGAATGCCTTTTTTCACCAATGTGAATTTTAAATCATGCATAATTTCTTTTTGTACTTTATGACTATTATATATTGTGAAAAATTGATTTGCATATTTAATCATTTCAAATAAGCGCGCGATCAATATCCAATGAGTCTGCTGGTGCGACGCATGCGCAGTGCGGTTGGGAGCCGAATTGGGAGCACTGATTTAATCATTTTAAATAAGCGCGCTGACACTACCCAATCGGGTTGTTGAATTGACGCATGCGCAGTACGAAAAATATCAGAGTTCGCGGTAGTATGTTGAATATACAGTACATGACGCATGCATCGATATTGTAGCAGTTTTCGCATTTTTGCCTGCTGTTGGAAGAGTTATTTATTTATTGGTATTTTTAATAATGTTATCAAAGTTCTGTCAAAACCGTGAAGGATAAATTGTCGATGTTCATTTGAATAGAAATAGGTTATAATCAGCGATTAAACATTTCAAGTGCATTTACTCCCAAACCTTAAAATGACTTCAGCGTTGTATTTGGAGCATTATTTAGACAGTGAGTATATTCAATAAGTTCAATACTAATGGGGTAATCAACCCTTATAAGTCATATCTGAAACCAATAATCCATTGCCTCATGAATTTCAAGCGTTCCTATATGTTTATAATAAGTTTTGACATGGTTTTGACATACAGGTGATAAAATGGCGGGCTCCGAAACTCAAATATGTTAACCTATATTTACATTATGTTTTTTTTCTCGTTCTTACACGAATTAAACATTAAATATGGTTTAAATAAGTTTTCTAGGCTTCTACCTTGAGAAATTGTTCATTTTTGTTATCAGTGTTTATTAGGTTATGGGGTTGACGATCATAATTTATTCCAAACATTACTGTAAACAAAATTAGTGACATTTCACATATTGTTTACAAATTTGCAGGAGTTTTGCAAGCATTTCTTTTAATTTTGTGAATTTACCATTTAATGGTCATATCTTTAAGACTTTTAATCACGCACTATAAAAAAATGATTATGTTAATTTTCATTTTTGTTCTAATATGAACTCTAGTAATCGTTTTCTATGTACAAACTGTACTTCTATCGTTCAGGGTGGCAGCTGGACCGGGAATTTTATGAGGCCAGGAAAAACTAGGAAATGACAGTGAATTTATTTTTTGATCGGGAATTTTAGAAATTTTTAGAAAAAAAATCGGTCCAACTTTGATTTCAACCATTTTTTAAATAATTATTAGTTAAATTGTTATCTTTTTAAATTGTGAGATTATACCGTTTAGAATGCGTAATTCAAAAATCTTTCAGTTTAAAAATTTTCCATTTTTATTTTTAAGCGTACATTTTAATTAAAAGAATTTTAAAATGCAGTTTTAAAGATTTGAAAAATTAAAAATTAGAAGCGTTTGAAATCGACAATTTCGGATAAATAACCGTTTTAGTTGATCAACTGTGAATATAAATTATAATGATTTTTAAAATTGAGCTGTACATTAAGGATTAAAAAGTGAATAAATATTGATTTTACAAGAAGATTCGGAATCAGTCCATAGTTTTAGAATTTTCAGATTTTAACGTTAAAAGTTAAACTGGGTCAATTGGAAAGTCTTTTTTAGTTAAACAAATGTAAACGCCCGATTGAAACTTTATAAACTACTTTCAGTTTTAAAATAACTTCAAAATATGTAATAATTAAAGGCTTTTATTAAGTTTCAAATATTGTATCAGTCTAAAATGTTCCATTTTTTAACCATTCAATTTGAAATTTTTTAATTAAATCAAATTGTTGAATTTTGATGTATAAATAACAATCGAACACCTCATTCTTAAAAAAAATTCGAGTAAGTTGAAGAGATTTTTAGAAGTTTTGGAAAATATCAAAAGTATTTAAAAATTTGAAATGATTTAAATGAATTGTCTATGCGTGCTAAAAAATCCGGCTACTCGTACCGAATTTTCGGTGCAAATAGCCCACGGCCTAATTTTAAAAACAAATATAGATTTTTGCAGATTTCGAACAAAAAATTTAGAACCTTTTTAAGAATTCTGTAAGGCTTTAAAGAAATAAAAAACATTTCCTTAAGATTCGTAGGAAAATCAAAAAAAAAAATTTATTTTTAAAAATTAATTTCAAGAGAATATTACATTTAGAAAGATTAACAAAATTGTCAAAAATGAATGTGGAAGATTTTAAGAATTTTTTTTTATTTGGCAGGATTTTAAAAGAAATTTAGGAAAAATTCGAATCATTTTAAAATATGTTTAGAAGTTCTGAAAAATTTTCAGATTTCTAAGGATTTTTTAAATAAAAATAATGTAACTTTTAATTTAAGAAATGTTCAGCTTATAAAAAATGTTACTATTCAATTTTTAATATTTCTAGCTTAAAATTGCTTAAAATGATATAATTTTGAAATTCAATGATTGATTCTTTAATTTAGAGCATTGAAAATGATAACGTGGATTTATATTTTTGGAACTGAATCTGCATGTTTGAACTCTACAATTTATTTAAGTTTAAAATTGTTCAGTTGAAAAGTTTATCAAACTATTAAACTTCAATTTTAAAAGTTTAAAATTCAAGATTTCCACTTTGGGTGCTTTAATTTGCAGCTCAGTTTTTATTACTTCAAATGGAAAAATTTTTAGCTTTAGAGTTCGAATTGTTTAATTTCATTGACCGCGAAAACTGTTTGCGAACCGTGAAAAAACCGGGAATTTTTTTCTTTGATTAAAACGGTCGCACTGATCGCTCAATTAAAAATTTTTAAATGTCACGTTATTGAAAAAACTGTGAAAATAAAGTAATTAGGCGCTGGTTACCTAAGAAGAAAAGTTCAGATATAAATGACCCGGAAAATTTTTTTAAATAGTTAAAATGTGAAGAAATCCGGAAATAATTCGAAATTCTTTTCCAGGATTTAATTGGCCATTCTTGTCAAATCTCTTTTTATTTGTCATTTTTCTATGTTACTGTCCAACAAGAAAAGACTTAACTACATGGTGGCACGTTTTGATCTCATATTTTATATGATGTTAAATAATAATAAAACCAATAATAATTTCTGCCCAAATTCAATAAACTTGAATGCGAAAGTATCATTACTTGTACGAAAAACCGGGAACGAAAACTTTCTTTTAAAACTTTTCCTTTTTTTATATAATAAATTACTAATAATTAGAATAATAAAGTTATAATTTAGGTACACATTTCGGGGACAAAAATATAGTGTTACCAAATATTCCTCTTTCTCATGTTTTTAAGAAAATTGCCCTCTTTCTCATTTTTTTCGCTTAAATGAGAACTGAATTAATAGAACCTATTTAATAAGAAAATCCAACTAATTTTGGTTTAAAATTGTAAAGTCTACTATTAGGCTTTTGGTTCAGAATTCATCTCTTTTAGTTAAAATATTCTAGTATTATGTTGAAAATTTAATTACTTTGTTGAAAATTCAAGTATTTTGTTAAAAAGTCATATTTTTTGGTTGAAAGTTAATTCTTTTTATTTAAAAAGTCTACTATTATATTTTGGATTCAGAATTAATCTTTTTGGTTGAAAAATCCTACTATTTGATTGAAAATTTAATCATTTTTTCGAAAATTCATCAACTTTGTTAAAAAGTCATCATTTTTGGTTGAAAGTTAATTCTTTTTACTAAATTTTAGTGAGACCTTACCCTTTTTTTTATTTATCAAACAAATTTTTTATTACAAAAATTTGCCGACATATTTCGACTTGACACTAAAGTTTTTTCAAGGCTCAATAAGGCTTCAATATGAGGAATTTTTTAAATCTTTCAAACTGCATTTTAAAATTCTTTTAATTAAAATGTAAGCTTAAAAATAAAAATGGAAAGTTTTTTCAAAAAGAAAAACTGTTGAAGGTAATATGAGGTTTGTTAGCTTTTTCCTTATTTTTTAAAAGATTTAACAAAAATTAAAACAGTTGAAATTAATGTTGAAATTTAAAAAGTAAAAAAACATAACAAGTGACTCATATGAGAATTTCCTAATGATAATGCCATTTTATTACATTTTAATTTTATTTTTGTTTGAAAAAGTTTCGTAAGTCATATGGCTTTGATAGTTAATTCTTTTTATATGAAAAGTCTATTATTTGGTTAAAAGTTTAATTACTTTGTTGAATATTCAATTATTTTGTTAAAAAGTAATCATTTTGTGTGGAAAATTCAACGGTTTTCTTGCATATTCGTCTTTTTGGATAAAGACTTCGTCCTTTTGGATTGAAAATTCAACTATTTTGTTAAAAAGTTATATTTTTTATTTGGAAAGTCTACTATTACGTTTTTGATTCAGAATTCATCAATTTTGGTAAAAAAATTCTAATATTTAGTTGAAAATTTAATTTCTTTGTTGAAAATTCAACTTTTTTTAACTTTGTCAAAAAGTCATCTTTTTGGTGGAAAATCCAACTGTTTTATTAAACATTCGTCTTTTTGGTTGAAAGTACATTCTTTTTAATTGAAAAGTAAACTATTATATTTTTGGTTCAAAATTCATCTCGTTTGGTTCAAAATTCATCTCGTTTGGTTCAAAATTCTACTATTTTGTTAAAAATTCCACAATTGTGTTAAAAAGTCATCTTTTTTGGTTGAAAGTTAATTATATTTTTTGGAAAAGCTTATTATTATATTTTTGGTCCAGAACTCATCTCTTTTGGTTGCAAATTGAATTACTTTTTAAAAAGTAATATTTTTTGATGGAAAATAAACTTTTTTGTTGAAAATCCATCATTTCGGGTTCATAATCAAATATTTGACTTTTTAGCTACAAAAATCAACTCTTTTGTTGAAAATTCAATATATTTTGACTTTTAGGAATATTCTACCTACATTAATGTTATTTAAAAGATTTTATTCCCCTATTTTCTTGAAAAATCATCCTATTTCCCCGGTTGTGAGAGCATTTTGGGCTGTGAAGTCTAAAATCACTTTTAAATTATATATTTTACCTTGAAGTTCTAAAATGTTTAATTCTGTTCAAAATGTATATAATAAAGCTATTAGAATATAAAATAATAATTATTATAAACGCTTTATAGTCAACCGGGAAAAATGTAACATTTGATCGGGAAATAGCCCGGCATTTTTTTTGAAGTTTGTGTGACCAGCCTGATAATAAAATTAACTGATTACTAGTTCTACACATTAATTCGGTGCCTTTATTTTTGAGACTTAACTTTTGGTCAAACTTGAATTTTTTCCCGCCCTAAGGTAGTTTTAAAGGGCGAACCTTGAGCTTTAAAACACAATATAATAGGTGGCGGCCCTGCGGACTCAACCTCAAAAATCATTGGTCAATAAAATGGTGCCCGACAAGGACAAAACAGTGGTGATTTTTTAATTGGAATGCAAGAAGAATGCAGTACCTCAAATGCTCCTTGACGATCGCCATTGTATTCACTAATGATTTATTAGGTTAAGTCCGCAGGGCCGCCACCTATTAGATTGTGTTTTAAAGTTTAAGGTTCGCCCTTTAAAACTACTTTAGAATTAATTTGTAGGCCTAATACATTAAGTAGTGGGCTAATTCGTTATGTAGATACTACTTTTCTTGTTTAGACGGTAGAATATATTGTTACCAATTTATTAAATTTTTAAGGTTTAGAGCACTTGCCCATAGAATTACAAAGGAACTTCACGTTGATGAGAGATTTGGATGCCAGAGCTCAAACCCTGATGAAAGATATTGACAAATTAGCAGATGATTATCTAAAAAGCGTAAAGAAGGAACCAGGTGATAAAGATAAAGACCAGCTGCAAACGATACAGAGTATGTTCAACCAGGCGAAAGCCTACGGAGATGATAAGGTTCAACTGGCTATCCAAACCTACGAATTAGTAGACAAACATATTCGGAGATTGGATTCGGATTTAGCGAGGTTCGAAGCTGAAATTCAGGATAAAGCCTTGAGCAGTAGCAGAGCTCAGGAAGAAAGTACAGGGAGTAAAAAGGGTCGAAAGAAACTCAAAGAGAAAGAAAAACGAAAGAAGGGAACTGCAAACGCAAGCAGCGAAGACGAAGTCAAAAATGCGCGAAAAAAACAGAAGAAAGGTATAATTTTTAATGATACTTATTTCTAAATCTGGTTCAGTTTTCAGGAATAAACTTCAGATAGGGTTGCTACAGGTCAGGGAATTTAAAACTAGTCAGAGAATATTCGATAAACTGAAATTGAAGTTTAGAGGTCATCCACAAATTACGTGAGGCGCTTTTCTGAAATTTTCAATCCACCTCCCCTTCCAGATTAAAAATTTTATTATTTTGCTGAATAATCAACAATTTAAAAAATATATATTATTTTTTGTTTACAATTCATCTGTTTTGTGAAAAATTCGTCTTTTTGGTTGAAAATTCAACTATTTGTTTATTATATTTTTGATTCCAAAATTCGTCTTTCGCATGAAAATTCAACATTCTGGATGACATTTTTTTACTTTATTGAGTGAAAAATCTTGCTTGGTTGAAAATTCAACGGTTTTGTTGAACGGTTTCGTCTTTTTTAGTTCAAAAATCCATTATTTGGTTGAAAATTAACTTTATTATTGAAAAATAATATTTTCAGATTGGAAATCAACTGTTCTGTAGAAAATTCATCTTTTTGACCAGAAAATTCAACATTTGGGATGACATTCTTTCATTGACTGAAAAATCTTTCTGGGTTGAAAATTCATCTCTTTTTTTGAAAATGTTTTTTTTTGTTTTGTTTAAAAATTCTTCTGCTATCGTAGAAATTGATTCTTTTTTTTTTTTTTTTTGCTAAAAATGAAATTGTTCGATTGAAAATTAATCTGTTTTGATTCAACTATTTTGTTGAAAATTCGTCGTTTTGGTAGAGATTTAATCTTCTTGGTTGAAAATTGAACTATTTTGTTAAAAATATATTTTATTTGGTTGAAAATTAATTAATTTGACTAAAAATTTAACTATTCTATTTTCGGTTGAAAATTGATCTTTTTTAGTTGAAAATTTATGGTTTTGTTGAAAATTTGTCTTTTTGGGTAGAAAATAAAATTATTTTGGTAGAAAATTCAACTTTTCTGTAGGAAATTCGTTTTTTTTTTGTCTTTCAGATTCAACAGTTCTGTTGGAAATTAACTCTTTTGTTGTTGTTAAAAATCCGTATTTTCGGGTTGAAAACTTGACTGTTTTGTTGAAAATTCCTCTCTTTGATTTAAAAATTAATCTGTTTTTTTTTTT
>CAKNYM010052680.1:217765-229902 GCA_932195095.1 Andricus curvator | reverse complement strand
TTTTTTTTTTTGGGATTCAACTAGTTTGTTGAAACTCCGTTTTTTTCGAAATATCAACTATTGCACTTTCTGTTCAGAATTCATTTTTTTGGTTGAAGATTCATCTATTTAGCTGAAAATGTAACTATTTTTTAAAAATCCATTTTTTGGGGCGGAACAGGAATTGTTTTAGCTAAAAATTTAATTATTCCATTTTTGATTCTAAATTGATCTACTGGAGTTGAAAATTCAACTGTTTAGTCGAAAATTTATGTATTTTGTTGAAAATTTAACTATTTTGCTTAATTTTTTTTTCTGTTTAAAATAATGTTTTAACTTAAATATTATCTTTTTCATTTGAAACTTCATGTATTTTGTTGAAACTTGGTTGAAAATTGAACTTTTTTTGCTGAAAATTCTTTTTTTTTTCAAAATAATTTTTTAACTTAAATATTATCTTTTTTACTTGAAACTTCATGTATTTTGTTGAAAATTAGTCTTTCTCGTTAGAGAATTAATCTTCTTAGTTGAAATTTCATCTCTTTGGTTGAAAATTTAAATTTTTTTGCTGAAAATTCTTTTTTTTTGTTTTGTTCAAAATAATTTTTTAACTAAAATATTATCATTTTTACTTGAAACTGCTTGTATTTTGTTGAAAATTTGTCTTTCCCGTCAGAAAATTAATCTTCTTAGTTGAAGATGTATCTTGTTGATTGGAAAATCATCGTTTTGGTTGAAAATTCAACTATTTGTTTAAAAATTTATCTATTTTGTTGAAAAATCGAAGTTTGAATATATGTGGATTTACTATTTTTTCAGTAAAAATTGTTCCTTCATAAGATCTTCCGATTGCCCCACCCCCTAAGTCGTCTCACGTAATTTGTTGTTACCCACTTATAAAATTATGTATGATTATTGTCTTTAAAAGTCTTCAAAATAAATGTAGAAACAAACCCTATTTTTGCATTAACATTATTTATTTTGTAGTTACTTCGACTGGAGCTGTTGGCAGTGGAGCACAAGCCGATACTGCATCGCTTGGACATCCAGCGGACGTTTTGGACATGCCGGTGGATCCAAACGAACCGACTTACTGCTTGTGTCATCAAGTTTCATACGGAGAAATGATTGGTTGTGATAATCCAGATGTGAGTATCATATTTTTGCTTAAAATAAATTATAATTGCAAGTTAAATGATAAATACCCGCTAAATTGCAAATTTTTTTAGTGCCCCATTGAATGGTTCCATTTCACCTGTGTTGGTCTCACCACGAAACCAAAAGGAAAATGGTACTGTCCGAAGTGCAATCAAGATCGAAAGAAGAAATAAGCCTTTAAATGCGAATTTTAATCGTAAAACACTAGACAAATTTTTTAAACTAAATAATGAACAAAAACTGTATTTTGCACAGAAATTTCGTAATTTTGCAGAAAATGGTTCGTATTAATCCTACGAAATCGTACTACCTTAAATGAAAATTTCGAAAGTCCTTAATTTATCGGACAAAATTGCAATTATGATGTAGTGCGTTGTGCAGGTATTGACCTAGACTATGAGAATCGGCCAGTATTTCTGCGTTTTTTTTAATGCTTAGTCTTGTAAGCGAATGTAGTAATTTATTGATTTTCCTTGAATGTGTGACAAGTCCTGTACCTTTCTCAAAATTGTTTGGCCGTTTTTATTACACGTCTGTGATTCTCTCGTGTTTAATTTGTGCAAAATATAAGCCAGTTTGGAAATTGGCACTAAACTACTGGTTCTAGGTATTAAGAATTATTGTAACTAATTACTGTTTTTATATTTTATGAATGAATATTAACATAAGATGGATAATATTATAAATATATTTGATTCATAGGAAAAGTGAGTCTAAAGTTACTATATTAATTATTGCCCTTTCGCCGAATAATTCAATTACAAAATATTTATGTACAATTATTTTTTATTTAGAAGCTTGCGAAACTATCTTAGGCTCCATAAATCTTATATGCATCAAGTAATGAAGATACTTAATGGCCCTAAAATAAATTACGGATTGACTCTGCTTTAAGATCACAAACATTTCGTAGCTTATTTGCTCGGAACTGCATTAAAATTATCTAACGATTACATGCCTAATTATATAACTGGTCAACAAGATGCTAAAATGCAATCTATCAAATACTAAAATTATATTTACAAATTAATGCCAATTTCTGGGAAATTTAAACTCCAGATCAATATTTCAGGGTGGCCGCTGGACCGGGAAACCGAGAATTTTTTGTGATCGAGAAATGAGTGAATTTATTTTTTGACCGGGAATTTTCCAAATTTTTAGAAGAAAACTCTATCCAATCACTTGAAATATCCCAAATTTCATGTCACATGATATAATGCAATTTCAAATAATCTTTCTATCTTTTCTCTGCAGTTTAAAAGACTTAAACAAATACAAATTAAAAGCGTTTCAAATAAAAAAATGTTGATAAAAAACGTTTTTAGTTTATCAACTGTAAATATAAATCAATTAATGATTTTTAAAATTGAACTGTACTTTTAAATATTAATAAGTGAACAATAATTGACTTTACATGCCGATTTTGAATCCGTTCAAAATTAAAGAACTTAAAGATTTTAAAGATAAAAATTGAACTGTTTTAATTTGAAAGCCTTACTACTAAAATATTCCTTTTTTAACTCATTTAATTTCAATTTTTTTAATTATGAAAAAGAACAATTATTTAATTAGTAACAACTTGCAATTTAAAAGACCTAAATTTATACTTTGAACGTTACAATTTAAATTATTCTATTTTTGGAATTTTTAATTTGTAAGTGAAAAACTGTTCAATTTTTATGTATATAAATAACAATTGAACACTTATTAATTTAGAAACAATTCGAGTAAGTTGAAGAGATATTTAGAAGTTTTGAAAAGACTGAAAATTAATTTAAAACAAAATATAGATTTTTGAAGACTTGGGTCCAAAATTTAGAAGCTTTTTAAGAATTGTGAAAAGTTTCATAAGAATAAAAAAATTATCTTATGTTTTCTAGGAAAATTGTAAATGATTTTTTTATTTTGAAAAATTAAGTTTAGGAGAATATTTCAAAAGATTTCAAAATTTTCAATCTGGAAGATTTTAAGGCAATGTTGTAAATTTTGCACAATTTCTTTTTGACTTTTTAGAAAAAATTCAAATCATTTGAAAAGATATTTCAAATTTTTGAAAAAATGCCAATAAATAATTTAAAATTTGAAGATTTTGACATAAAATCTTGAAGCTATTTATAGATTTTGAAAAGTTTTAAGATAATAAAAGAATTTGCATGATATTCCTGGGTAAATTTAAAATTATTTTTTATTTTGAAAAATTAATTTTAACAATATTTCAATACAAAAACAAAATTTTATGAATAAATAACAATTAAGCAATTATTAATTTATAAAAAAAATCGAGTAAGTTTAAGGAGATATTAAGAAGTTTTGAAAAGATTAAAAAATAATTCAACACTTGAAAAGATTTCAAAACATTGAAAACAAAATGTAGATTTTTGCAGATTTCGATCAATAATTTAGAAGCTTTTTAAGAATTGTGAAAGGTTTCATAAGAATAAAAAAATTATCTTAAGATTCCTAGGAAAACAGTAAATGATTTTTTATTAAAAAAAATTAATTTTAGGAGAATATTTAAAAAGTATCCCAAAATTGTCATAAAAGAAGGCATTTTTCAATTTTTCTTAATTTTAGGAAAAATTCTAACCAATTTAAAAGATATTTAGAATTTTTGAAAAGATTTCAAAAAATTTGAAACAAAATATAGGTTAATAGGAAAATTTTTAATTATTTTTTATTTTGAAAAATTAAGTTTCACAGAATATTTAAATAGACTTCAATACAAAAACAAATTTTGATGAATAAATAACAATTGAACAATTATTAATTTAAAAAAAATTCAGGTGAGTTGAACAGATATTTGAAGTTTTGAAAAGACTCAAAATTAATTTAAAACTTGAAACAATTTAAAACAAAAGGTGAATTTTTTCAGATTTCGATCACAAATTTAAATCATTTTTAAAAATATTTAGAATTTTTGAAAAGATTTCAAAAAATTTGAAACAAAATATAGATTTTTGATTATTGTGAACCTATTTAAGGATTTTGGAAGGTTTTAAGATATTAAAAAAAATGTATATAGCTGGAAAATTTTGAAATTATTTTTTATTTTGAAATATTATTATTATTAAGAAATATTTCAAAACAAATTTTGATGTATAAATAACAACTGAACAATTATTGATTTGAAACTAACCAAAATTAAAATAATGTATTGATTCATTCTTCAATTTACATCATTGAAAATGATAACGTCGATTTATATTTTTTCAACTAAATCTCTGAACTATACAATTTATAAAAATTTTAAATGTTAAATTTTGCTATTTAACTGCATTTAATTCAAAATTGTTGAATTGAAAAGTGTTAATATCTTTCATTTAATTATTTCTTTTTTAATTTATTTTATTTAGAATTCCATAAATTATTAAGCGTTTTTAATTTAAAAAAAATTAAAAACAATATTTTTCAAAATTCAATTTCCAAAGTTTAAAATTCAAGAATTCCACTTTAAGTGCTTTAATTTGAAAATAAGTTTTTATTACTTAAAATGAAAAAAAATTTAGCTTTAAGAGTTCAAATTGATTTAAATGGAATATAATCTTTTGATTGAATTTGTAGAATTTGATTGTAGAAATTTCTGAATCATTTCTGTATCAATTCATTCGCAAATTTAATTGATGCTAAGATATCAGTCGTATGGTCTCAATTTTCGCAGATTCCGATAAAAAAATTAGATGCTTTTTAAGAATTGTAAAAAGTTTCATAAGAATATATAAAAATATATATACATAAAAAGCAATGTTTTTAATTTTGCGAATTTGCACATTTTTGAAAAAATTTCAAAAATAATTCGCAGTTTGAAAAGTTTTCAACAAATTCTAAACAAAATATAGATTTTTCGAGATTTTGAAATAAAATTTTGAAGCTGATCAAGGATTTTGAAAGATATTGAGACAAGAACAAATTTTCCTGATATTCCCGGAAAAAATTTGAAATAATTTTTTGCTTCAAACAAATAATTTGATGAGAAAATAAAAAAATATTTTTTAAAAGTTTGAAGTATAAATAACAATTGAACAATTATTGAATTCAAACTACCCAAAATTAAAATAATTTAACTTTTTTGTAGCTTAAAAAGATATAATTTTGAAAATTTACAAATTTATTCATTCTTCAATTTAGATAATTGAAAATGATAACGTGGATTAATATTTTTTGAACTAAATCTGAATCTTTGAACTGTATAACTGATAAAAGTTAAAAATCTTAAATTTTGCAGTTTAATTGCATTTAATTTAAAATTGTTTAATAATTGAGAAGTGTTAATAGCTTCAATTTTATACGTGTAAATTATTCAGCGTTCAAATTTTGTAATTTCATAGACCGTAAAAAAATGTGTGCGTACCGGAAAAACCCGGGAATTTTTTTCTTTCATTTAAACGGCCACCCTGCTATTTTCAATGTTATTTGCAAATTAAATAGAATCTTTTGATTTAATTGGTAGAAGTTTAGTGTAGAGATTTCTGAATCATCTCTGTATCAACTTAGCCTCAAATTACATTTGCTGCTAAGAAATCAGTCGTATTTTCTCAAAATTGTTAGAGTATAGGAATATTTTGAAAATTAGAATTTATGGGATACCAGATTGGCGATTGCAACACTGACTAGGTGGGACAGTCCAGTTGTATTGGTAGCTCATTCTATTTTGTACTTCTTGTGCACACAAAGTGCCACTTGATTGGTAAAATTCATGGAGATTTCTCATATTTTCGATTGACTGTTTATGGGTAATTAGATATCTATTTGAACATCCTCTGGATCGGTATTCTGTATCGAATCGGACGTCATGCTTTCTTTCAATATTTGCGACTGGTGCGAGCCATAGGCCAACAGAAACGTCTTCCGAATTATACAACCTAAAAAAAATATTATGAAAGTCTTTTTAAAACTTTTTAAATTGTCAGATTAGAAACTAATTTCCAGTCACTATTCCCAATTTATCCTATCGAAAAAATTCATTGTTTTTGAAAACCTTGGACCTTAAATTTGAAATTTTAAAAATTAAATCTACAAGTAATCCCTTTTAATAAGACAAATCATAGAAAATGCTTGCACGGTTTAAATTAAAAAATTTTAATTATCTAACAAATTATTGAAAATATTATACATGTTATATGTTACTGCTTTTGGCTGAAAATTAGTATTTAAAAAAAAAATTTAATATAAAATCATTAAGTTTAGAAGAAGACTTAAAATATCTAAAAAAATTAGGTTGTGTTAGTTTTTTTAAACCGGAAAGTAGCATTTTTTAAACAAATCATCACCAAGATTCCCAATTTGCAACCATTTTAGGTTATGTTAGAGTTTTATATCGGAAAGGGACTTTATTATTTAAAAAAATTAAATTTTCCGAGGTATTTTTAAACAAAAATAATTAGAATTAAATTCAATGACTTTTGTTTAAAATATACAAATATTCAATATAATTTACAAGCTTGAAAAATTTCGGATTGTATTAATGTTTTTCGTCGATAATTAAAATTTACTAAAAAATAATTAGATTTCAAAGAGGATTCATAAGTTTTGAACAATTTCAGGTTACGTTGGCGACTTTCATCGAAAATTGGTATTTTCAAACCAAAATAAGTAGAAATTGAACAAGATTTAGAATCTTTTAACAATTTTGGATTATGTTAGTGTTTTTCGTCGGAAATTATTGATATTTATAATAAATAATTATTATATTTCAAATAATATTGACATTTTTCCAAAAACTTTAGGATATATTGGTGTGTTTAACCAGAAATTGGTATTTTTAAACAAAACTCAGTTAATGTTTTTCGTCGGAAGTTGAAATTTTTATTAAAAATAATTTAGATTTCAGAAAAGATTCATAATTTTTAACAATTTTAGATTACGTTGGCGATTTACATCGAAAATTGGTGTTTTCAAATAAAAATCATGATAATGTGCACAATATTTATAATCTTTTTATCAATTTTGGATTATTTTAGTGTTTTTCATCGCAAATTAATATTTAAAAAAAATTATATTGCAAAGAAGGTTCACAACTTTTTAACGCAAAAGTTTTCAATTTTTCGAGAATCCAAAATATTAAGAAAAATTTAAATCATTTTGAAAGATATTCAAAGTTTTGAAGAAAATTTCAAAATAATTAAAAATTTAAAAAGATTTCAAAAAATTTAAAACAAAATTAGGATTTTTGAAAATTCCGAAATCAAGTTTTGAAGCTTTTTAAGGATTTTTAAACGTTTTAACAATTTCAAGATAATAACAAAAATGTCTTAAGATTCCTGGGAGAACTGAAAATAATTTTTTCTTTTAGAAAAATTAGTTTTACGAGAATATTTAAAAAGATTGGAATATATTTCAGAAGATTTCTAAAATTGTCAAAACAGAATTTGGAAGATTTTAAGGCAATTTTTTTAATTTTGCAGAATTAAAAAAACATAGGAAAAATTGAAATAATTTTAAAAGATATTTAGAAGGTTTAGAGGTTTTGAAGAGATTCCAAAATAATTTAAATTTGAAAATATTTTAAAACATGTAGAGCAAAATGTAAATCTTGTAAGATATGGAAAAAAAGAAGCTTTTTAAGAATTTTCTCAAGAATTAGAGGAAAATTATATTTATATAACCTTATAAACAAATAAACTTGAAAAAGAAATAGTGATTCGAAACTACTATTTTGTATTAAAAACTATTTTTCCTCTCAAATTTTGGTGTTGGAAATTTAACTATTTTTTGAAAATTCGGTTTCTCGGTTTAAAAATTCATCTCTTTTGGTAGAAATTTAATCTTTTTTGGTTAAAAATGCAACTACTTTGTTAAAAATTCACTTTTTTGGTTGAAGATTCATAATTTTAGTTTAAAATTCATCTCAGGTTGTAAATGTAACTGTTTTGTTAAAAATTCATGTATTTTGTTAAAAATTCGTCCTTTTCTCCAGAAAATAAATCTTCTTCGTTGAAAATTATTCTGTTTTAGTTGAAGATTCAAATATTTTATTAAAAAACCGTGCTTTAAATGAATTTAGCTGTTACTGATTTAAAATCAAAAAACTTTTTGATTATTATCCCATTTTTCAGTCAGAATTCATCTTTTTTTGTTGAAAACTCAACTTTTTGGTTAAAAGTTGAATTTCTTTGCTGAAAATGCATTTTTTAGTTGAAAATTCATCTTTTAAGTTGAAAATTCATCTATTTTGGCTTGAAAATTCCACATCTTAGTTTAATTTTTGTTCTTTCTTGAATCAAAAGTTTTTCTTGGTTGAAAATTCAACTAATTGATTAAAAGTTGAACTACTTTGTTAAAAAGTTAATTTTTTGCTTGAAGGGTCATAATTTTAGTTGAAAATTCATCTATTTGGTTAAAAAATAATATTTTTTGTTGTGAAAAATTAAGTTTTATATCTGAAAATTGAACTATTTCATTTTTTATTAAAAATTTGTTTTCAGTTGAAAATTTAACTATTTTTTTGAAAATTCGTCTTTTTGTCAGAAAATAAATCTTTTTGGTTGAAAATTATTCTGATTTAATTGTCGATTCAACTATTTTGTTGAAAATTCGTCTTGTTTGTTTTAACTCAACTATTTGTTTAAAAGTTGAACAACTTTGATAGAAATTCCATTTTTTTGGTTAAAGATTCGTCATTTTAATTTGAAATTCATCTATTTAGTTAGAAATTTTTGTATTCTGTTAAAAATTCACCTCTTTTTAGAAGATTTAGAAGTAGAAGATTCATCTATTTAGTTAAAATTTTAACTATTTGGTTGAAAATTAACTTTTTTGATGAAAATTCATATTTTCGAGTTGAAAAATTTAACTAATGCTTAAAAATTTCATATTTTTTGGTTAAAAATGCTACTGGTTGAAAATGAATCGTTTTTGGTTGAGGATTTAATCACGTATTCCATTTTTCGTTGATAATTCATCTTTTTCGATTGAAAATTCCACTATTTAGTTTAAACTGAACTTTTTTGTTAAAATTTTGATTGGACCTATCTGAAATCTCAAAAATCTTTTTGAATTTTCTCAAGAATATTAGGAAAATTATATTTATTTATTAAAACTTAAAAAATAAGTAGTTATCGAAATTTTCATTTTGTATGATGCCAGTTTCTTTAAAAAAAATTTCGTTCAAGTCTAAACGCTTTTTTTAGCTAAATCAAAGATATTACGAATTTGACAATAATTGTACTGTTTCTAAAAGTACCCGATTTTTCCCCTTTCCTGGTCCAATGCTCTGAAATACTTACTTTAAAGCATCAGCATTCTTGGCAATGAATTCAACGAGGTTGTAGGATAAAATATATCCACCACCCAGAGCATAAGGTAAATAATAATCACACAAAATCCATCCAGTTTCCTTCCAGGGGCCACTTCTTTTAACCTGAGCTTTTCCATTAAAAAATCCCCAGTACAAATATCTCTTCGTCCCTTTGCTCTCCCAACGATCCAATTCTCTCAAGATGCCATTTATTAAAGCAAAACTGTCATCATCGCACTTGAGTAAGAAATCAAAATCATATTCGTTATAAACATGAACGAAAGACTGTAAAATTTTTTTGGTTATGGTGTTATACGAATCCTGTAACTTTGCCAGAAGTAGAAGGTCGTTAAATTTCTGTTTTTCGGACTGAAGAGTGACTCTCTGATCAGGATGAATGTCCAGGGTGCCGATTGCGAAAAAATATTTAACATCGCTGTATTTTTCAGAGAGCCAGGTTTTCCGAATTGTATCTCTTTGCTCCAAATGATCCGGAGCGCTGAGGACGAGGACGATGAGACGGTATTTTGATTTATTATTTTTTGATGCAATTTTCTCCCTGGAGGCACAACGAATGGACGAAAAATAGTGCACGGAAAAGAGTAGTAGTGATACGATTATTATTAAGGTTGGAATGTTTATCTTGACGTACAATTTTTTCCTCAACATGATTATTGAAACCGGCGATGATTGTATAGATGTATAATCATGTTTTTTTTTAGATAAAATACGTTTTCGTCGGCATCGCGATCCCGGTGAGGATCAAGTTCAAGTCACCATTTGAGAATCAGCTGTTTTACTTTTCACTGTGTTTTTGATACAGTGTGCACTTTATTGATAAAAATGACTGAAAATGACAGTTGTCAGCTGATTTTACTTCCGAATTCTCAGGAGCTTAAGTACTCGGGGCAAATTTTTTTAGGTTAGAATTTTATTCTAAGATTTTTAATAATAATTAGTAGAGATTAAATAAATTATTTACCGCACAAGTTTTTTCTAGAGTAAAATTTTAAATAGTAATGTTTTCTTATTGGGTTACTCGACGACGTAAACGCTTGAAGAACAAATCACGGGAAAAAATATAAAAATCAGTGGGAGAAATCCAAGATGTCTGCACGCTGAGAATCAAGCAAGAGTACCAATTGCACGGAACGAAACTTAATTTTTTGATCTCGGAAAAAAATTATTTTTCACCAGAAGTGTATTTGGATATTATTTTTGAAAAACTATTCAATTCAGTAATAAAATCAATAATTTTTGGTTTATAACGATTTCATTATTTAATTGAATTTTTTTCCAAGTGGCTTCCTATGCAATTGGCATTATTGCTTGGCCCTCGGCGAACGGCCATCTTGTCAGCTACGTTACAACTTTAAATACCGATAACAGAATTTTGGCGGACAATTTAAAAGTCATGTTTTTCCTAAACTTTTGAAAACCAGAGAATTGAACGCCTTTTTCAGAAGTATATTAAAGTTTTAAAATGATGTTTTTTCAATTTAATTGTTCAGCTTCTAAAACGTATAAAATTCTAAATATCGAAATTTTGTATTATTTTATTATTGTTGTTTTTTAACTGAAGATAAAGTTCAAGCAGATAAAAATTCTGATAAAAATTTATTACAACTAGCAAAATTAGCGCGCTTATTAGACATTTCTTATTTTGATTGCATAATTATCAAATTAAAATAATTACGAAAATAACTTTCATAACAATTAATTTTAATTGACTTTCAGTAATCTGTAACTTTTATTTAAATATGAGATTTTATTCCAGCAGGAATTAGAAGTAAACACAAAAATAAGTAAGTATTTTATATCGCAATAAGATGTTTTTAAAATACATTCTGGAATTCCGAATGTATAATCTAAAATTATATAGTTTTGAATGTTGGTTTTAAATAGTTCAATTTTGATTATTTACAATTGAAAATTCTTAAATTTTAAAAATCTAGAAATAAAAAGATTTGAAGATCGAAAGTCAAGTTTTCAATGCCAAATCTTCCAAATTGAAGATATTTCGAATGTATAAATCATAAAAAATACATTTTTAATTTTCAAAATGAAAAACTCTTTAATTTTAAAGCTGTATAAATAACAATTCTGGAATTTTTATGAGATCTAAAGTCAAGTTTTCAATTATAAATCTTTCAAATTGAAGATGTTTCAAATTTAAATTATCAAAATTACATCATTTTTAATTCTACATCTTTGAAAATTAAAAACTCTTCAATTTTAAAAATTTACAATTAAAATTTATACAATTCTGAAGAGTTACAATTGAAAAATCTTCAATTTTAAAGATTTATAAATAAAAATTCTTAAATTTCGATGATATTTAAGATCAAAACTTAAGTTTTAAATTCTAAAATGAAGAAATTTCGATTGTAAATCAAAATTACAAAATTTTTAATTTTAAAACTTGCATAATTTGCGATTGTAAAATTTAAAAATTGAAAGTTCTTCAATTTTAAAGATTTACTTATAAATATTATTTATTTATAAATAAATTTAGAATTGAAAGTTCTACAATTTTGCAGAGTTACAATTAAAAACATCTTCAATTTTGAGGATGTATAAATAAAACATCATAAATAAAAAGTTAAAAAAATTAATTTTGATGATTTTGAAGATCAAAACTTAAGTTTTCAATTCCAAATCTTCCAAATTGAAGATATGTATTTTGAATGTAAATCATAAAAATTACAGCTTTTTTAATCGTAATAATATTTACTTATAAATATTATTAATTTATAAATAAAATTTA
>CAKNYM010052680.1:205532-217755 GCA_932195095.1 Andricus curvator | reverse complement strand
TTATAAATAAAATTTATATTTTAAACCTATGTAATTTTGAACTTTTTTTGTGTAGAAATGTTCAATTTTGAAGAATTACAATTAAAAACTCTTCAATTTTAAGGATGTATAAATAAAAAAATCATAAGTATAAATCATAAATTAAAAATTAAAAAATAAATATAAAAAGGTATAAACAACAATTCTGAAATTTGGATGATTTTTAAGATCAAAAATCAAGGTTTAAATTCCAGATTATCAAAATTACAGAATTTTCACCAGTAAAATGTAAAAATTAAAAGTTTTTAAATTTTGATGATTTTGAAGATCAGAAGTAAAGTTTTCCATTCTAAATCTTCCAAACTGAAGAAATTTCAAAATTAGGTCATCAAAATTACAGAATTTTAAATTGTCAAAAATTTAAAACTCTTTAATTTTAAAGATATATAAAAAAAATTCTGAAATTTTGATAATTTTGAAGATCAAAAGTCAAGGTTTCAATTCCAAATGTTCCAAGTCAAGTTTTCAGTTATAAATCTTTATAATTGAAGAGATTTTGAATCTAAAGTATCAAAATTTCAGAATCTTTAATGGCAAATTGTCCAAATCAAAAACTCTTCAATGTTACCGATTTCCAATTAAAACTTCTACAATTTTTTAAATTTCCAATTGAAAACTGTTTAATTTTAAAAATGTATAAATACAAATTCTTAAATGTTGTGATGATTTTGAATCTTAAAAGTCAATAAATTTCAATTCTAAATGTTCTAAATTTTCCAAATTGAAGAAATTTCGAATCTAAATCGCCAAAATCATCAAAATTATAGAATTTTTCATTGTAAAACTTAAAACTAGCATAATTTTCTATTTGTGAATTTTCCAAATTAAAATGTCTTCAATTAAAAAAATTTTAAATTTTAAGTTCTACAATTCTGAAGATTTACGATTGAAAATTCTTCAATTTTATCGAGCTGAAGTTTAAAAATATTCAATTTCAAATATGTATAAATAAAAATTCTTCAATTTGAATGATTTAAAAATTAAAAGTCAAGTTTTCAATTCTAATTCTTCCCAATTGAAGAAATTTCGAATGTAAATCATCAACATTGAAAAAAATTTTATTGTAAATTAAAAAAATTAAAAACTTTAATTTCAAAGATTTACAGTTCAAAGTTCTACAATTTCAAAGAGTAAAAACTCAAAATTCTTGAATTTTTAAAATATTTACTTGCAAATTATTCAATTTTTAATATTTATATTTTAAACATATGTAATTTTGAAGTATTTCTTTGTGGACATGTTCAATTTTGAAGACTTACAATTAAAAACTCTTCAATTGTAACGATTTGAAATTTAAAACTCTTGAATTTTTTATATTTTCAATTGAATACTCCTCAATATTTACTGTGTATAATAGAAAATGATGCAATTTTGAATTCTTTTTTTTGGAATAGTTCAATTTAGAAGATTTAAAATTGACATTTATCCAAATTGATAGATTTGCAAATGCAGATTCTTCAATTGTGAACAGTAAAAATGTCAACGTTGATTTTTTTTTAAATTTTAACTTAACTTTGCAAAAACTTCAAGTTACTTGAATCAGTGACTGAAAATGTAACAAGTTACTATTTTCATGAAGTAACTGTAGCTATAATTAGTTCATTTTTTAAAGGAACTTCCCCAGTACTCCGTTTAATTTTAACTGATCCTAATGCCAGATAAAAACGATTCTTATGCCGATCTTACATGATGAGAATTTGATATTCCAATACAAACTAAAGAATTTCCATTCAATCGCAACAACTATAAGTGGAAAGAATTTTATAAGAATTGTATAAAATGCCAAACTGTGTAGTAGAAAAATAAATTAAGAGAAAAAGCACGTGTCAAGTGAGTGGAAACATAAGAGCTTCAATATGGACAAAGAGAATGAATAAATTTGAAGATTATTATACATAATTCTAAATCTAATGCCTACTCGTGGAATCTTTTCGTTTACTGATGGGATAATAAGGTGGGATAATTTGATCGCGTTTTAGAGAGAGATGCGGATTCGGAGAAGAAAAAAGTTTCTTTGACTCAGTTGAATGTTTACAAAAATGTATATAATATACGAGACTAACACTTTATTGCGACAAAATCAAGCGATTACGCGAGGTGATAATAGACTTGCTCGATCCCGTAGTAAACGTTTGAAAATGCAAAAAATTAAGTACTAACGTGCTTCTACGTTGAACATCTTTTATCGCAAGAAATTGTAACTGCCAATTTAAACTGATATCGAGTGGCGATTGTCGTATGATGGAATGAATCACAATACCATTCTTGCTTATAATAACGTTTGATATTGATACAAATAAATTATTTTGTTTCGTACATAATTAATCGCTATGCTCAGTTTGTTGTCAGCGGAAGCTACTTTTCGTTTTCGAACATTTCTAAAGAGAATAAAAAACAGACATTTCATCAGGATAAGGCACGCACTTTGTAATTTATATGCTTCATTTAAACCTGTGAGTTTATAAAAAGCCCTAATTTCGATCTCCTCTTACACATGTGATGAGTAATGAGTATGGACTGTAAATTCTGTGGTGTAGTGCCATTCGCGAAATTTAACTATACTAGTTTATCAGTTCGTATTCATTACAGGATTACTATCGTCGTCACTTAATCATTACCTATATACTTATCGTGCACATTTGTAATTATACATAATTCCTAGGTGATACTAGAAATCTACAAAGAGGCTCTTTTTGCTTTAAGTCTTTGATCTTGAAAATTTCCTTTTTTTTTGCATATTTACAATTAAATTCGTAACTATAATATCATCTGGATGCGTGTCTCACTCTCAAATTCGGTTCTGTTCTGAGCAGCAAACTGCTATTCTCTCGACGATTCCAATTGACAAATTTCAATAATTTCCTAAACTGCGCAAGTCATGCAAATAAAATCGAGATTATTTCCGCTCTTTAAAATGTAAAAGACAATTAGAAAAAAGATAACAATAGATAAGAGTCACACTGCTATGCTTGAATCTTGAAAACAGTGATACGAATAGACTACAGTATTTTTAGTCGATTAAGTACAAAATGATCGTTGGTATTCTCGCGACTGCAAAGCAGTGAAATACGCAATACGACATACATACTATTACGAATATATAACCAGTGAATGTTTTTTTTTACAACCCCGTGTGACATCATTTCTGATTCTCTCGGCGAGTTACAAGCACGTCTAGAAAGATAGAAATGCAGTTAATAGATAAGTAAGTGAGATGCTCGAGCATCTTCGTCTCATATTTGGAGTTCAGTTACTCGCAATTTGTTAACGCTAAGGCCTCAAATTGTTCTTCATTCTCTGGACATTTGACACTGAAAGCGGATTACTAATATTACTAATATTTACATCCATTATCGTAATACGAATGTTACAAGTTGAATATGTGAAACTACAGCCATTATTTTCTTAATGTAAGTCTAAAGTGTAAAGCCGGTATGGACGAGAGTGTGTGCAGAGAATTGAAAATATCCCTGTTAACTTTCGACTTCCAATCTATGATCAACGCTCGCTGCGAGAAATCGAAAAGAATGAAAGCAGATAAGCAGCCAAACTTTCCTTCTGCTTGAGAAGTCCCTTCTGCTTCGTTTCATCGACCAGTTTCTCGATTGCCATCGGAAGATTCGTCGGTAGATTTGATAGATTCGCATGTTCGATTTGACTGATTAATCAGTGATAGAAATCTGCGCAAATCCAATCAACGCCTTGTCGTCTGGCACTTCATTCGGAGCGTAACCGGAGTTCTAGGAAATAAATTTATTTAGAAACTGATTTTTGAATTTGGAATCAAGGGCGGAGCCAGAAAATTCTTCAGATGGGGCTATTATTAATTTTCTTCAACAATAGTATGTGAGAGAGTTTATTTTAAAAGAACTTTCTTTTAAATTTAACTTTATATTTTTTCAATCATAGTGTTTGCATTCATAAAAACCTAAAAGCACATGCATATTTGGAGCAGCCAGGCCTCACAGTCCCTATGGAATTAAATATAGGGACCAAAGGGTACTTTTTGTCACGCTCATAGGGTACTTTTTTCGCGCTCAAAGGTTAAAAAATTCAAGAAAAATTCATAAAACTTCAAAATAATTAAAGTTAAATTCCAAAGAAATCAAATGAATTGGAAACAATTTAAAAATATGAAAAAACCTTATTAAATTTAGTCAATTTGAAATGAGCTCAGAAAAATTTAAGGGAACTCAAAAGAATTTTATGAAATGCCTAAGAATTCAAGATGAGGTTAAAAGACTTTAGGAGCAATCAAATAAAAACTTTTAAAAATTCAAAAAATCCATTGAATTAAATAGAATTGAGTGAATTTAGAAGAATGCAAGCAAATTAAAAATAATAAATAAGGAGAATGTAAAAGAATTCACGGTGAATTCAAAAAAAATTTCAAAACTCTTCAAATCTTTGAAATAATACTAATTGATAATCGAAAGAGAGACTAATGACTACAAAACAATTCAAATTAATTTCAACAGAATTCAAATGATTTGGAAAAAATTCTACAAATCGAAAAAATTCCATTGATTACAATACAATTTGAGTGAATATATAGAGGAATTTAAGGGAAATGAGAAGAATTCGATGAAATTCATAAAAAATTAAACTGAATTTAAAAAAAAACGAGTGAATTTAAAATAATTTAAACACATGAAAAAAATTCATGGAATTGAGTAAGTTTGAAGCTTGAAATAAGTTTAGAAAAATTAAAGAGAATTCAAAAGAATTTGATGAAATGCCTAAGAATTTAAGGTCAGTTTTAAAGACTTCAAGATGAATTAAACATAAACTTTTTAAAAATTCATTTAATTGAGTGAATTTAGAAGAATTCAAAAGAATTCAGGATAAATTGATAAGAATTCAGGGATATTTCCAAATGAATTGCAAAAAATATTTGAAAATGTCTTCAAATTTTTCGAAACCCTACGAAATCACTCACTTTTTGTGAATAAATTCTTTGATGAAATCCATTAAGATATTAAAATCCTTTAAAATTATTAAAACCCTTGGAAATCCTTTGAAATTATTTAAATCTATTGAAAATGCCTTGGAATCTTTTCAAATACCCTAAAATATTGCAAAGTCTTTGAAATTCCTTCAAACTATTGAAATAAATAAAAAAATTCTGGGAATCGTTTATATTATATATTTTAAATCCGTTGGTATCCTTTGAAATCCCATGAAACTTTTTAAAGCTTTTAAACATGCCTGCGAATCCTTTAAAATACCCTAAAATATTTCAAATCGTTTGAAATCCTATTGAATTATTGAAATCGATAAAAAATTTCTTTGTAATCTTTGAAAATAACATAAAATATTGAGAAAAAAATTCCTTAAAATCTTTTAAATCTCTTGAAAATGCCAAGGAATTAAAAAAACAATACCTTAAAAAATTTCAAATCCTTTTATCATTTTATCAATTGATCCTCAGGACCAATTAAATAATAACTTTTAAAAATTCATTGAATTAAGTAAACTTAAGTACATTTAGAAGAATTCACATTAATTAAAAAAATTCCAAAGAATTTAAAAGAATTCAAGATAAATTAATAAGAATTCAGGGTGAATTCCCAAAACTAATTGCAAATCTCTTCAAATCAATGAAACCCTACAAAAAACCTCACTTCTAACATATCTTAAAACCTTATGGGTCCTGTAAAATCCTTCCAAATCTTCCGAAATATTAGATTCTTTATCCTAAATAATTTCGCGCTTTGAAATCCCTTCAAATTAATAAAACTAGTGAAAAAATTCCTGGGAATCTTTTAAAATTTCCTAAAATATTTAAAATCCTTTGAAATTATTTGAAAGCCCTTGAAACTTTTAAAAGCTCTTGAAAATTCCTGAGAATTATAAAAAATACCATAAAATCTTAAAAATCCCTTTAGATTAATGAAATATATTAAAAACTTCTCGGAATCTTAAAAAATACCCTGAAATATTTCCAAAAAATTCAAGACAAAAAAAATTCATATTTAAAAAAATTCAAAAATTCAAATAGGTATAGACCTGAATTGAATAGTAATTAACCCATGAGTTATTTCATGGAGAATAGTCTATTATCCATAAGTTATTTATTGAAAGAAAAGTGACTTCTTACAGAAATTCCCTGATTTTTGCTATTTTTTAAAAATGCCTGACTCTTGGAAGCTTTGATCTTATTATACTTTTTTTTTTAAAGATACATTATGGACTGCAAATAGGGTACCATAGGGACCAAATCTTGAAAATAGGGTACTTTAGGGACCTTAAATGAAAATAGGGTACAATAGGGGATATAGGGACCGGTCTGTGAGGCCTGGGCAGCGCATAAATTGCGTGAAGTCTTTTGTAAGCCCCCCCCCCCCAAGGCGCAACGATTTTTCTATGCTGTCTGAAATGGGGTACTTTTTTTGTTAAAAATTCATCTTTTTAGGTTGAAAATTAAAATCCATTGTTGAAAGTTGAACTACTTTATTAAAACTTCATTTTTTGGCTGAAGAATCATAATTTTAGTTAAAAATTCAATTGCTTGGTTGAAAATTAATTTTTTTGTTGAACATTCATATTTTTGGGTCGCAAATTCAACTGTTTGGTAGAAGATTCTTCTTTTTGGCTTGAAAATTAAACTATATGGTAGAAAATTCAATTTTTGTGTTGAAAATTAAACTGTTTTGTGGAAAGTTCGTCCTTTTGGCTTGAAAATTCAACTATTTGGTAGAAAATTCAACTGTTTTGTAGAAAATTAGCTTTTCTAAATTGAAAATTACTTTCTTTTTAATGAAAATTTAAAGATTCCATTTTTAGTTAACAAATGATCTTTTAGAGACTAAAAATTAAACTATTTGATTGATAATGATGTCTTTTTTGCTACAAAATTAATCTTCTTGGTTGAAAATTGAACTTTTTTGGTTTAAAATTCAACTTCTTCGTTGGAAGTTGAATTACTTTCTTAAAAATTCATCTTTTTGGTTGAAAATTGTACTACTTTGTTAAAACTTTCCCTTTTTGGTGTAAAAATCAATTTGTAAACAGAAAATTTAACTATTTGGTTGAAAATTAACTTTTTTGTTGAAATTTCATATTTTTCGGTGGAAAATTTTGTTGCAAATTTGTTCCTTTGGCTTAAAAATTCAACAAGATGGTAGAAAATTCGACTTTTTTGTAGCAAATTTGTTTTTATAAATTGAAAACTACTTTTTTCAATGAAAATTTAACTATTCCATTTTTGTTTGAGTGATCTTTTTTAGACTAAAAATTCCAAAATCTGGTTGAAAATTCGTCTTTTAAGGTAGAAAATTAATTTTCTTCGTTGAAAATTCCTCAATTTAGTTAATTTATGGATTTTGTTGAAAAATCGTATTTTTTGGTAAAAAATCGATTTTTTTGGTTAAAAATACAACTTTTTCTTTGAATATTAATCTGTTTTAAGTTGAGGATTCAAATGCTTGGTTAAACATTCGTTTTTTGTTTTGTTTTAATTTAATTACTTTTTATCAACAATTAAAATATGGTTATGTTGAAATATCAACTATAATATTTTGTGTTCAAAATTCATATTTTTAGGTTGAAAATTCAACTTCTTGATTGAAAGTTGAGCTGCTTTCTTAAAAATTCATTTTTTTTTTAATTAAGGTTCATAATTTTGGTCGAAAATTAATCTATTTAGTTGAAAATTGCACTACATTCTTGAAACTTTCCCTTTTTGGGGTAAAAATTAATTTTTTTTTCACTGAAAATTTAACTATTTGGCTAGAAATTAACTTTCTTGTTGAAATTTAATATTTTCGGGTGGAAAATTTTGTTGAAAATTCGTTCTTTTGGCTTGAAAACTCAACAAGGTGGTAGAAAATTCAACTGTTTTGTAGAAAATTTGTTTTTCTAAATTGAAAATTACTTATTTTCAATGAAAATTTAACTATTACATTTTTAGTTAAGAAGTGATCTTTTCTAGACTAAAAATTCAACTATTTGGTTGAAAATTCTTCTTTTTTGGTAGAAAATTCAACTATTCAGTAAAAAATTTAGCATTTTATTGAAAATTCGTCTTTTTGGTTTTTTTTGTTTTAAATTCAAGTGTTTTTTCTTAAAAATAAAATTTTTGTTGTTGAAATATCATTATTATATTATTTGTTTAAAATTCAACTTTTTAGGTTTAAAATTTAACTTCTTCATTGAAAGTTGAACTACTTTCTTAAAAATGCATTTTATTTTTTGTTGAAGATTTATAATTTTTGTAGAAAAAATAATCTCTTTGGTTGAAAATTGAACTACTATGTTGAAACTTCCCTTTTTGAGGGTAAAAATTAATTTTTATAACTGAAAATTCAACTATTTGGTTAAAAATTAACTTTTTTGTTGAAATTTCATATTTCTGTGGTTGAAAAGTCAACTGTATACCATTAAGCCATTTCCCTTTCGGGGTAGGCGTGACACTACCCGATTCGGGTAGTGTTTCTAGGTTGATAACTTGTAGTAAAATAACTACAAGTGTGGGCTCACCACACCCACGATGTGCCAACAGCACTCAGTTTTCTCGAATGGTCACCCATCCAAGTGCTAACCGCGCCCAACGCTGCTTAACTTTAGTGATCTGACGAGAACTGGTTTTTTCAGCGTTGTATGGCTGTTGGCCCAACTGTTTTGATGAAAATTCGTCATTTTTGCTTGAAAATTCACCAAGATGGCAGAAAATTAAACTATTTGGTAGAAAATTCGTCCTCTTGGCTTCAAAATTCAACAAGATGGTAGAAAATTAAACTATTTGGTAGAAAATTCAACTGTTCTGAAGAAAATATGCTTCTCTAAATTGAAAATTACTTGTTTTCAATTAAAATTTAACTATTCCATTTTTGGTTAAAAAGTGATCTTTTTTAGACTAAAAATTCAACTATTTGGTTAAAAATTCGTCTTTTTTGGTAGAATATTAATCTTCTTGGTTGAAAATCCATCTTTTTTCTTGAAAATTCAATTATTTGGTTGAAAATTCAACTATTTTGTAGTAAGCTCGTCTTTTTTACTTGAAAATTCTAAATTTTTGACCAAAATTTTGTCGTTATTGACTGAAAAATCTTTCTTTATTGAGGATTAAAGTATTTTGTTAAAAATTTGTATTTTTTTATTCAATTCACCTGTTTATGACTTTAAATGAAAATATTTTTTTGGTTAAAATATAAACTATTACATTTTTTGTTGTGACTTCATCTTTTTTGGTTGAAAATTCGCAACTACTTGTTTGAAAGTTGAACTACTTTGTTCATTCATAAGAAACAGTAAGATTTGACCCCCCCCCCCCCCCCCCTCCCCAATCGTCTTACATTATTTTTCGATGACTCTGAAATAAATTCACGACAAAAATATAGTCGGAAAAAATTACATTAGATAGGGGGTCGGCGGTTTAAATTTTCAGAAAAACTTTGCGTAATTCATGCACTGCCCCTTCAGGATCAAAAATTGCACGTGCAAATTTTTTTCGAAATTCTTGAATTCCTTCTGATAACCTGATATACAATTTTTTTATTTTAAAATTTGTTTCTTAACTCAGTAAAAATTGAATAAATTTTTTTCGAAATTCTTGAATTCCGTCTGATAACTTGATACGCAAATTTAAAATTTTTAAATTTGTTTCTTAAATCCGCCCTTCTTTAGAATCTTAAGATATTTTCATTTGAATTGGTATGTTTTGTTCATCACTTACCAATGAAAATGTAACTGTTCGAATTTCACCAGCACTGTCAATCAATTTTTGGAGATTAGCTGCTATCACCACGATATCTCTTCCATCGACTAGACCTGCTCCGACCAATTCTGCCGCAATGCCTTCGGCGGTGTCTACACCAACAGCGTATTCGAATCTTATATCGTTGAGCTCCCGTTTTTGATTTCTGAAAAATCATTTAGAAAACATAACATTATTTTTTTTTTATCTAGGATGATCCCGGTTTTTTTTGTCATCAATCACGGACTAAGTCAAGTTCCGGATGAGTTAGAGACGTTAAAAATTATTATTATTATTATTATTTAATTTAGTAACTATACATTCTATATTATCATATAATTATAATAATCTTCAAATTCATTAATTCACTTTGTTCACATTGAAGCTCTTATGTTTCCATTTTATAAAATTCTGTTTCCACTTACAGTTGTTGCGACTAAATAGAAATTCTTTAGCTTAGATTTAAATATCAAATTCTCATTACAGTAGATCGACATAACAATAATTTTTATCTGACTTTAGGATCATTTAAAATTAGATGCAGTGTAATAGGGAAGTTCCTTTAAAAAAGGAACTAATTAAAACTATAAGAATTTCCAAGAAATAAATTAAAACTGTAATTTTTACTCTTCACAATTGTATTTTGATCTTTAAAATCCTTCAAATTGAAAAGTTTTCAATATTAACTCTTCAAAATTGTAGAACTTGCAATTGCAATCTTATTTATTTAAAAATTCTGTAACTTTGATGATTTAAATTCGAAATTTCTCCAATTTGGACTATTTAGAATATAAAACATGACTTTTCATTTTAAAAATCGTTCAAATTTAAGAATGTTTATTTATGCATCTTTAAAATTGTAGAGTTTTCAACCGTAACTCTTAAAATTGTAGAAATTTGAATTGTAAATCTTTAATTTTGACAATTTAAAAATTCTGCAAGTTTTAAGTTTCACAATGCAAACTTCTGTAATTTTGATGATTTACACTCGAAATATCTTGAACTTGGAAGAATTATAATTGAAGAATTGAATACAAGATCTCTTACCGTAGTCTGAGAACTAAATTGATGGGGACATTTTGCTCCGCTGCTTGAATAGTCAGATGACTTTGGGCCGATCTTACTTGGCCATAGTAATCTTCAGGATCAGGAACCTCTTCGTCGCTGCTCACGTTTTCGATATTGTTTACTGGCAAGGGTTCCCTCCTTTCGTCACCACTGGACCCACCACTGTCTTCTTCTTCCGACGACCAGACCCATTCGCCAGTTACAGTTCTGTGCAATCGACCTGATGCACCAGGTTGCCTTTTAGAAGCCTATTCAAATTAAAATAAGAAATCGTGAGTTTTCAATTAATCAGTTGTCTTAATTTGTAAATTATTTAATCTTTCCTACACGAAAAAGTGGGCTGGCGGTACTTTTCATAAACTACGTTACCAGTTTGAGGGGGTGGGGGGGGGGGCCAAAAAACTAATGTTGATAAAAAAGGGGGGATATGAGTGAAAATAACGTTACAACTTAGATAAAATTTAGAACTTAACCCAATAAGAAAATCCAACTATATTTTTGGGTAAAAGTTCTTTTTCTTTATTGAAAAAGCTACTATTATATTTTTGGTTCGGAACTCATCTCGTTTGGTTAAAAATTCTATTAGTTAGTTGAAAATTGAATTATTTTGTTGAAAATGCAACTATATTGTTAAAAAGTCATCTTTTTCATCAAAAATTAAACTATTTTGATGAAAATTCGTTTCATGTTTGGTTGAAAATGAATTTTTTACACTGACAATTAAACTATTTATTTTTTGGTTAAAAATTTATCTTTTCCAGTTCAAAATTTAACTATATGGTTGAAAATGTATCTTTTTTAGTTGAAAGTTCAACTTCTTCGTTCAAATTTGTTAAAAATTCGTTTTTCTTGGTAGAAATTTAATCTTCTTGGTTGAAAATTTATACTTTTTGGTTAAAAATGCAATTGTTTGGTTGAAACAAATTGAAATACCAACTATTACATGCTTCGTTAAGAATTCTTCTTTTTTGGTTGAAAAGTCGATTATTTGACTTAAAGTTGAACTAATATTAAAAACATTTTTTTTATTAAGATTCCATAATTACAGTTGTAAATTAAACTACTTGCTTTTAAATCAAATTTTATGTTAAAAATTCTATTGTTTTGTAGAAAATTCATCATTCATCATTCAACAATATGGTAGAAAATTGAACTATTTGGTTAAAAACTAAATATTTTGGTTGAAAAATCATTCTTTTAAGTTGAGAATTCAACTTTTTTTTTAGATAATTCGTCTTTTTGGCTTTAAAGTTCAATAATTTTGTTGAAAATTGATGTATTTTGTTCGAAATTCGTTGAGAATTCATCTTTTTTTGGTTGAAAACTCGATTCATTGACTTGAAGTTGAACTAATATTGAAAACATTATTTTTTTTTTATTAAGATTTCATAATTACAGTTAGAAAATTAACTATTGGCT
>CAKNYM010052680.1:179629-205522 GCA_932195095.1 Andricus curvator | reverse complement strand
AATTAACTATTGGCTTTTTAAAAAACGTTGATATTGAAAAATGTACTGTTTTGTAGAAAATTCATCTTTTTGGCTTGAAAATTCAACAATATGGTAGAAAATTGAACTATTATGTTAAAAACTAAACATTTTGGTTGAAAAATCATTCTTTTAAATTAAAAATTCAATTTTTTCTAGATAATTCGTCTTTTTAGCTTTAAAGTTAAATAAGTTGGTTGAAAATTAACGTATTTTGTTTAAAATTCGTTGAGAATTCATCTATTTTGGTTGAAAAGTCGATTATTTGACTTAAAGTTGAATAATAATTTTTTTTAAATTAATGTATTTTGTTCAAAATTCGTCTTTTTTGATAGAAAATTAATCTTCTTGGTCGATAATTCATCTTTTTAATTGTAAATTTAACAACTTTGTTGAAAATTAATTTTTCTTTTGTTAAAATTTTTGTTTTTATATGAAAATTTAACTATTCCATGTTTGGTTAAAACTTTATCCTGTATACTGGAAAAGTTGAAAATTGGTCTTTTTTTATGGAACATTTTAGTCTTCTTGGTCAAAAATGCACCTTTTTGATTGATAATTCAACAACTTTGATGAAAATCCGTTTTTTTTTTGTTAAAAATTATTTTTTTTTATCCCAAAGTTTAACTATTCCATTTTTTGTTAAAACTTTATCTTGTATCTGGTATAAGTTAAAAAAAACTCAACTATTTGGTAGAAAATTCATGTATTATGTTGAAAAGTCGTCTTTTTAGGTAGAAAATTAAACTCATTTGTTGAAAATTCAACTATTTGGTAGAAAATTCATATTCTGGTAAACAGTCGTCTTTTTGGGTAGAAAATTATTCTTGTTTGTTGAAAGTTCAACTTCTTGGTTGAGAATTCAACTATCTTGTTAAAAATTCCTCTTTCTTGATTTAAAATAACCTTTTTTTGTTAAAAATTCATCTTTTCCGATTTAAAAGTCCACTGTTTTCTATAACATTCGACTTTTTAGTTTAAAAACTTTACTCTTTTGTTGAAAGTTCAACTTTCATGGTAGAAATGTCATCTTTCGTGGTTGAAAATGAACTTTCTTGATGAAAATTCAACTTTCTTGTAAAAAATTTGTCTTTTTTCTTTGAAAATTCGACCATTTGATTGAAAATGAATCTTTGCATGCTGAAAATTCAACTATTTCGTTAGAAATTCAACTATTTTGTGAAAAATCTAATTATTTTCCGAAAATTTAACTATTTTGTTATTCATCATTTTTGGTCGAAAATTCAACTATGTTGTTAAAAATTCACGCTTTTGGATTAAAAATTCATCTTTTATGTTAGAAAAGGCATCCTTTTTGATTGCAATTTTTTTGTTTGTTGAAAAGTAACTTTTTTGTTAAAAATGTAACTGTCTTTGACAAAATTCGTTTTTTTGGCTTGAAAACTTTACTATTTGGTTAGATATTTAACTATTTTTTTGAAAAAATCGTCTCTTTTACTGGAAAGTTCATCTATTTGGTTGTTAATGCAACTGTTTGGTTAAAAAATATATTTTGTTTTAATTCGTCGTTTTGTGTTGAAAATTCATCTCTTTGGGTAGAAAATCTTTTTTGGTTGAAAATTCAACTATTTTGTCGAAAATGCAATATCTTTTGGCTTGAAATCTTAGGAATTTAAAGTATTTCGTATTGAATTAAATATGTTAAGTACATTAATTTTATTTAAAAGAATTTATAAACGTTAAATCCGTCTTTAGCCAACGGCTGCGTTACTTTCGGGGGAGGTCAAAAAAGCCCAAAATTGATAAAGTAGTTTATGGATGGCCCATAACTAGAAAAATTTTCCATGTGGCAAGAAAGTGGCTTGGCGCAGGCCTAAGGTCTAATAAGAAGTGTATACCTTTTGAACTCGAGTCTCGAGACTGGGCCCAATGGCAACTAACGTCTGTTGTAAGTATCTCTTGTCCTTCGCCTTTTTGAAGAAAGGATGCTTTAAAAGTTCGGTTGCAGTCGGTCTGGAAGAAAAGAGTACTTCAGAACCAAGATTGAATAAAGAATCGTAAGATTTTTTATTATTACATCATGCAAATAATGTTCCTTTAAACCCTTTTAAATTAAAAAGAACATCAGTCATATTATTAATCTCCGATTAAGAAATGATTAGTACCGGCTTTTACCAGTTTTCTCTTTTTCAATAGTTACTTTTGACGGGACTCGGAAAATACAAAAAATTCTTTCAATTTATTTAATTGTATTATATGATTTGAAATTAATAAGAAGTAGACGACATTTTACAAGACATTAAACAATATTCCAAAATATTTTAAAACAGTTTTAGAGATTCTCTTATGTTTAAAAAGGGTTTAACAAAAATCAATCCCCTTAAAAAGTTCAGGGTGGGCACAAAACTTGATTGTCAAAATTCTCTGCCTTTTACCTGACTAATTTTTCACATTCCCTAACCATTATTATTTAAAGACCAAAATTCCAATCTTATACAATTGTTACTATATAATTGTTTATAAAAAATATTTAAACATTTTTTATTCTATTTTTTTCACTTTTAATTTATAATTCTCAGGGACTACAGTCTAATTTACTTAGAAAAAGTGACCTATTTAAACCGAAAAAGTAACCAAAAGTGACTAATGTGCATTAACAATGTGACTTAATGATCTTTTCAATTTAAAAGAATTCAATGAAATTTATAAGGATTCCAGGTAAATTTGAACGAATTCAGTATAAATTAATAAGACTTTCAAAGAATTAAATTCAAAAGAATTGGAAAAAATTCAAAAAATTTCAGTAAAATTGCAGTGAATTTAGAGGAATTTAATGGGAATTACAAGAATTTTATAAAACTCATACAAATACAAGGTGAATTTAAAAAATCAAGAATACGAAAAAATTTATTGAATTCAGTAAGTTTGAAATGAGATTAGAATAATTTAGGGGAATTTAAAAGAATTTGATGAAAATCCTAAGAATTAAAGGTGAGTGTAATAGATTTCGGGATGAAATAAACAAAAACTAAAAAAAAATCCACTGAAATAAGTAGAATTGAGTAAATTTAGAAGAATTTATCTGAATAAAAAAAAAAAAAAATTCAAAAGAACTTGAAAGAATGCAGGCTGAATTCCAAATGAATTAAAATGAACTGGATAAATATTTGAAAATCGTTTCAAATCTTTGAAACCCTACGAAATTCCTCACTTCTTGTGAATAAATGCTTTGAAATCCATTAAAATATTATAAAATTCCGTGAAATTCTATGAAATCTTGAGATATTTCCTGAAATCCTGGAAATTCGTTTAAAATATCTTGAGACATATTAAAATCCCTTATAATCTCTGAAATTTGCGGAAATCTTATAGAAAATCTTGGAATCTTTTAAAATATTTCCAAACCTTATATGACCTGTAAAATCGTTCAATATCTTCTGAAATTCTAGGAAATTCTTTACAAACGCATGAAAATATTTTTAAATTACTTAAAATAATTAAAATCCTTCGAAATCCCAGGAAATTGTTTAAATCTCTTAAAAATGCCTCGGAATCTGTTGAAAACTCCTAAAGTATTTCAAACACTTTGAAATCAATTAAGAAATCATTGGAATCTTTTCAAATTCTCTAAAATTGTTCAAATCCTTTGAAATCCGTTGAAACGTTTTAAAGCTCTTGAAAATGCCTTGGAATCGTTTAAAATGTCAAAAAATATTTCAAATTCTTAAAAATCTTTTGAAATCCCTTGGCATTTTTTAAAGCTCTTGAAAATAAATTGGATTTTTTTTAAAGCTCTTGAAAATGCATAGGAATCTTTTAAAATACACTGCAATATTTGAAATCCTTTAAAAAATTTTGAAATCCCTTGATATTTTTTAATGCTCTTGAAAATAACTTGGAATTTTTAAGGCTCTTGAAAATGTCTGGGAACCTTTTAAAATACACTACAATATTTAAACTCCTTCAAAATCTGTTGAAATCCTTTGCAATTTTTTAAAGCTTTTGAAAATAACTTGGAATTTTTTTAAATAACCAAAATTTTTTAAAATCCCTTGAAACCCCTTCAAATTATTGAAATCAATTGAAAATTCTTGAAATATTTAAAAATATCATAAAATCTTTAATATTTATTAAAATACCTTGAGAGCTTTTAGAATTCTTAAAACCATCGAAATCCTCGGAATTCTGATGAAATACTTGGAATCTTTTAAAATATCCTAAACCTTATAGATTCGATAAAATCGTTCCATATCTTTAGAAATTATAGTAAATTCTTTAAACCCCCATACAGTTTAGTTTAAAACCCTTAAAATCCTTGGAAATTCTTTGGAAATTCTTTGAAAATTCCTTGGAATCTTTTAAAATACTCTAAAATATTTTTAATAATTTGAAATCCCTTTAAACTTTTTCAAGCTCCTGAAAAATCCTTGGGGGTTTTAAAAACACCCTAAAATCATTTGAAATCCCTTTAAATTATTGAAATCTATTGAAAATTCTTCGAAATATTTTAAAATATCCAAAATAATTAAAAGATTTCAAGGAATTTTGAATATATTACAATAATTTGAAGTGATTTCAAAGAATTTTAAAGATTTTAAGGCAATTTTAAAAATTCCAAGGAATTTCCAAGAGTTTTAAAAAATGTCAAAGGATTTGAAATTTGTTCGAATATTTTAAAAGATTTCGAAGAATTTTGAATAGATTCTAATAATTTGAAGAGATTCCAAAAGATTTTAGGATATTTTTACAAATCCCAAGGAATTTTCAAGAGCTTTACAAAGTTTCAAGGGATTTCAAAATATTTTAAATGATTTTAAATACCTTAGAGTACTTTTAATACTTTCAATGATTTGAAGGGACTTTGAAGGATTTTAGTTTATTTTTAAAAATTCCAAGCAGTTTTCAAGAGCTTTACAAAGTTTCAAAAGATTTGAAAGGATTTGAAACACTTTAGGGTATTTTTAAAAATTCAAAGAAAGTTTCAAGAAATTTTAAAAGATTTCACAGAATTTGAAATATTTACAGGTATTTTAGGGTAATTTTTAAACATCCAAGGAATTTGAAGCATTTAAAATGTTTTAAGGTATTTTAAAAGATTCCAAGGAATTTTCAAGAGATTAAAAAAATGTCAGGGAATTTCTAAGAATTTGAATGATTAAAATTTATTGAAAATTCTTGGATATTTTTTAAAATATCCAAAAATATTTCAAATCTTTTTCAATCTTTTGAAATTCCTTGAAACTAATTAAAGCTCTTGAAAATTCTTTGGGTTTGAAAAAAAGGATATTGCATATCCTTTGAAATCCTTTGCAACTTTTTAAAGCTCTTGAAAATTCCTTGGAAGTTTTTAAATGTACCCAAAAATCTTTTAAATCCTTGGAAATTAATTCAAATTAACGAGATCTATCAAAAATTGCTTGGAATCTTTTAAAATATCCTGAAATATTTCAAATTCAAAAAAATCTTTCGAAATCCCTTGAATTTTTTTAGAGCTCTTGAAAATTCCTTTAATTTTTTAAAATACCGTAAAATTCTATAAATTCTTGGAAATCCTTTCAAATTATTAAAATTGATTGAAAATTCCTTGCAATATATAAAAATCTTTGAAATCCTACAAAATCCATCAATTGTTGTGAATAAATTCTTGGAAATCCTGGAAAACTTACTAAAATATCTTGAGAGCTTTTAAAATCCCACAAAATTATTGAAATCCTTGGAAGTTTTAAAATTTACACTAAAATCTTTTAAATCCTTTGAAATTATTTCAACTTATTGAGGTCTATTAAAAAATTGTTTGGAATCTTTTAAAATATTATAAAATATTTCAAATGCTTTAAAATCCTTCGAAATCCATTGAATTTTTTTAGAGCTCTTGAAATTTCCTTCGAATTTTTTAAAATATTCTTAAACCTTAAAAAGATTTGAAAACCCTTTAAATTATTGAAATAAATAGAATTTTCCTTGGAATATTCGAAAATCTTTGAAATCCTATGAAATCCCTAAATTGTTATGAATAAATTCTTTGAAATCCACTAAAATATTAGAAAATCTCGTGAAATGGCATGAAATCTGATATTTATTGAAATTCTGGAAAATTGATTAAAATACCTTAAGAGCTTTTAAAATCTCATGATGTTTTTTAAATCCCTTAAAATCATTAAAATTCTTAGACGTTTTTTAATCTCTTGAAAATGCCTTAGTACTCTTGAAATACCCTAAAATATTTCCAATCCTTTGAAATATTTTGAAATGCCTTATAAAAATGTTAAGCTCTTTAAAATTCTGTAGATGTTTTAAAAATACCTTAAAATTTTGGAAATCCTTTGTAATCACCTTCAAATTGTTGCAATCTATTAAAAACTACTTGGAATCTTTTAAAATATCGCATCATATTTAAAATCCTTTGAAATCTGTTGAAATTCCCTGAAACCTTTTTAAGCTCTTGAAAATTCCTTGAGGGTTTTAAAATTTACACTCAAATCTTTCAAACCCTTTGAAATTAATTCAAATTATTGAGGTCTATTAAAAAATTGTTTGGAATCTTTTAAAATATTCTAAAATATTTCAAATGCTTTTAAATCTTTCGAAATCTCTTGAATTTTTTTAGAGCTCTTGAAAATTCCTTCGAATTTTTTAAAATACTCTAAAACCTTAACAAAATTTTAAACCCTTTAAATTATTGAAATAAATAGAACTTTCCTTGGAATATTTGAAAATCTTTGAAATCCTATGAAATCCCTAAATTGTTAGGAATAAATTCTTTGAAATCCACTAAAATACTAGAAAATCCCGAGAAATGGCATGAAATCTGGTATTTCCTAAAATCCTGGAAAATTTATTAAAATACCTTAAGAGCTTTTAAAATCCCATGAAAATTATTTTAAATCCCTTGACATCATTAAAATCCTTGGAAATTTTGTAATCACTTGAAAATGCCTTAGAACTTCTGAAATACCCTAAAATATTTCCAATCCTTTTAAATCTTTTCAAATGCCTTAAAAAATTGTAAAGCTCTTTAAAATTCTTGAGATGTTTTAAGAAGACCCTAAAACTTTTTAAATCCTTTGGAATCACCTTCAAATTATTAATAATATTTCAAAACCTTTAAAATCTGTTGAAATTCTCTGAAACCTTTTAAAGCTCTTGAAAATTTCTTTGAATTTTTTTAAAAACACCCTAAAATCCTTTGAAATCCCTTCAAATTATTGAAAATATATTGAAAATTCCTTGGATTCTTTTAAACTGCCCTAAAATATTTCCAATCCTTTGAAATCTTTTGAAATCCCTTGAAACTTTTTTTAAATTGTTGACAATTCCTGGGAATTTTTCCAAATAACCGTAAAATCTTTAAAATCGTTTAAAATCCCTTTAACTTATTGAAATCTATTTAAAAAGTTAGAAATCTTTTTTAAAATACCCTAAAATATTTCAAAAGAATTGAACAACATTCAGAAACAGACCTGAATTCAATAGTATTTAACAGATGAGTTAATTTATTGAAAGAAAAGTGAATAATTTAAAAAAATAACTAAAAGTGAGTTTATGAGCCCAGATTATTCTTGACAGTCACTTAAAGTGCTTCTTACAGAAATTCCCTGACTTTTGCCATTGTTTTTCAAAAACCCTGACTTTTCCCTGATTTCCAGATTTTCCCTGATCTGCGGCCACCCTTTAAATTATAAGCCAGATCTTACCTTTTCGTCGGATCCTTTTGCAAACAATCCACGATCATCTTTCGAAACGTTTTGCCGTAGGCCTTGTACTGATCCTTGTCGTCAGCGGCGGTGTCTAAAGTTGGTGGATCGTTTTGCAAAGTGAGCATAAGGACCTTCATAGGTGGATATTTGTGGTAAGGTGCTGTTCCACTCGCCATTTCAATGGCTGTTATACCCAGCGACCAAATGTCAGCTTTGAAGTCGTAGCCATGATCCTGCAAGGCGAGTTTGTCTCTCAATTAGTATAAAACTATAAAACATCTTCAGTTTTTTAGATTTCATTGCCTGTATATGCATTGTGGGTGATCAATCTCTAACAGAACTTTAGGTCAGAACTGATACGAAAGCGATTATTGCGTGAATATCTCATGCTCAGAAGAGTGGAACTTTCGAAATTATTTTAGTTCCACCCTACAAGAACGTGCTGAAGGTAAAATGCCTCTAAAATGCTCAACATTTTTCTGAATCAGTCCTCAAAATCTTATAGTTTTCAAATCAGTGAAAAAGTGTCTCAAGGGTTGACACGAATAGAGAAAAAAAGGGTGACTGCAAGTTTGATGCCAAGCAATAAGTTCGCAAGCGAATTCATAGAAAGCAGTGGTGTAGTCGAGGCCTGGCGACGCCAAGTCGCTTTCTCGTCATACGGAAAAATTTTCCAGTTATGGGCCATCCATAAACTACGTCACCAATTTTGGTCTTTTTTTACCTTTCCACCCGGAAAGTAACGTAGATAAAATATTGAATAAAATACGAAACACTTTAAATACCTAAGATTTCAAGCCGAATTATATTGCATTTTCAACAAAATAGTTGAATTTTCAACAAAAAAATTAATTTTCAACCAAACAGTTGCATTAAAAACCAAATAGATGAATGTTCCAGTAAAAGAGAGGAGTTTTCTAAAAATTAGTTGAAGATTTAACCAAATGAGGAAACAAAAGACGAATTTTTTCGACGGCAGTTGAATTTTTATCAAAAAAGTTACTTTTCAATCAAGAAAGATAATTTTTTTGGCAAGAAGTATGACTTTTTCACTATAAAAGATGAATTTTCAATCCAAAAGGATGAATTTTTAACAACATTGTTGAATTTACGACCAAAAGAAAGATTTTTAACGAAATAGTTGAATTTCTAACCAAACAGTTAAATTTTCAGCATACAAAGATGCATTTTCAATCAAATGGTTAAATTTTCAAACAAAAAAGATTGAAATTCAATCAGATATCTGAATTTTCAAGACAAAAAGACAAATTTTGTAGAAGAAAGTGAAATTTTCATCAACAAAGTTCATTTTCAAGCAAGAAAGATGACTTTTCTACCATGAAAGATAAATTTTCAACAAAAAAGTATAGTTTTTAAGCTAAAAAGTTAAATCAGAAAACAGTGGACTTTTGAATCGGAAAAGATGAATTTTTAACAAAAAAGGTAATTTTCAATCAAGAAAGATGAATTTCTAACAAGGTAGTTGAATTATTAACTAAAAAGTTGACCTTTCAACAACTAATAATACTTTTCTACCCAAAAAGATGACTTTTTAACCAAATATATGAATTTTCTATCAAATAGTTGAATTCTCAACCAGAAAGTTGAATTTTCAACAAACAAGATTAATTTTCTACCCAAAAATACGACTTTTCAACAAAATACATGAATTTTCTACCAAATAGTTGAATTTTTTTAACTTATACCAGATGCAAGATAAAGTTTTAACAAAAAATGAATAAAAATTGAATATTTGATCTTTTAACCAAAAATGGAAGTTAAATTTTCGGATACAAAACAATAATTTTTAACAAACAAAAATTGATTTTCGACAAAGTTGTTGAATTATCAATCAAAAAGATGAATTTTTGACCAAGAAGATTAATTTTCTGCCAAAAAAGACAAATATTGAACCAAAAAATATGATTTTTCAACCAAAAAGTTTAAATTTCAAGCCAAAAAGATGAATTTTCTACAAAACAGTAAAAATTTTAATTTAAAGGTTCATTTAATAGCAAATAGTTGAATTTTTAACTATAACTATGAATCTTTAATAAAAACAATAATTTTTTTACAAAGTAGTTTCACTTTTAGTCAAATAATCGACTTTTCAACAAAAAAAAGATGAATTATCAACGAAGCATGTGACAGTTGACATTTCAACTAAACAATTCAATACTTAACCAAAAAGGATAAATTTTCAACAAAATGATTTAATTTTAAAGCCAAAAACACGAATTATCTACAAAAACGTTGAATTCTCAACCCAAAAATATGATTTTTCAACCAAAAAGTTTAACTTTCAACCAAATAGTTTAATTTTCTACCTCTACCAGACTGTTGAATTTTCAATTCAAGAAGGTGAATTTTCTACAAAACAGTAGAATTTTAACATAAAGATTCATTTAAAAGCAAATAGTTGAATTTTCAACTATAATTATGAATCCTTAATAAAAAAATTAATTTTTTCACAAAGTAGTTCAACTTTAAGTCAAATTATCGACTTTTTAACCAAAAAAAGATGAATTCTCAACGAAGCATGTAACAGTTGATGTTTCCACCAAACAAATACCATTTCTAAACAAAAAGGATAAATTTTCAACTAACAAGATTAAATTTCTACCAAGACGAATTTTCAAAAAAATACATGAATTTTTAACCAAAAACTTGAAGTTTCAACTAAAAAAGATAAATTTTTAACTGAAAACGATAAAATTTTAACCAAAAAATGGAATAGTTTAATTGTCAGTTTGAAAAATTTATTTTCAACCAAACATGAAACGAATTTTCATCAAAATTGTTAAATTTTCAACCAAAAAGATGAATTTTCGACCAAGAAGAAAAAAGACGAATTTCCAACTTATCAAATATACAGGATAAAGTTTTAAACAAACATGGAATGGTTAAATTTTCAGATGAAAAAAAAATTTTAGCAAAAAAAAATTATTTTCAACAAAGGTGTTAAATTTTCAACCAAAAAGATGAATTTTCGACCAAGAAGATTAATGTTCTACCAAAAAAGACGAATATTGAACAAAATACATGCAGTTTCAACAAAATTATTTAATTTTAAAGTCAAAAAGCCGAATTATCTACAACAAAGTTTGATTTTCAACCAAATAGTTTAATTTTCTATGAAACTATTGAATTTTCATGCCAAAATGATGAATTTTCTAGCACATAATGATTTATTCAAAAGCTTATTGAAAAGTTGAATTTTCAACTATAATTATAAATCCTTGATAAAAAAAATTAAGTTTCAATTTTCATTTTTAACCAAAAAGGAGAAATTTTTAACCAAGAAGATTAATTGTCTACCAAGAAAGACGAATTTTCAAGAAAATACATGAATTTTCAACCAAAAAAGATAAATTTTTAACCAAAAATGGAATAGTTTAATTGTCAGTTTAAAAATTTTATTTGTAACCAAACATGAAACAAATTTGTATCAAAATAGTTAAATTTTCAACCAAAGAGATGAACCTTCAATTAAAAAAATTAATTTTTAACAAAGTATTTGAAATTTTGATGAAAAAGATGACTTTTTAACAATATAGTTGCAATTTCAACAAAAAAATTACATTTTTAACCAAACAATAGAATTTGTAACCCAGACGAGATCAATTCCGAACCAAAAAAAAATAGTAGCCTTTTCAATAAAAAAATGTACTTTTACTTAAAAATATAGTTGGATTTTCTTACTGGGTTTAAGTTCTAAATGTTATCTAAGTTCATTGTAAAGAAGATTTTTTTTTATTTGGTATTAGTGTCGATAATATTTATTTTGTGTTCTGCAATTAATTTTTTTTAAATATATTTTTGTGAATAAAATAAAAATTAAATTTTTTATGTTTCGACCGGACTGACTCACTGGACTCGTCAGTAAGGCTATGTGAATCAGTCCTACCTTATACATTTTAATTGACTTAAATTCATTAAAATGTATATTTTCAACAAAATTTTTTTTTAAGTTTGTAAATTTTGCAGTTAATTATATAGTTCATTTCAACCACGGATAGAGGTTGAAACTTAATATAATTGATATAAAATTTTATTTTTAAAAAACATCACAAATTTTTTAAATTTTATTCCGGCCGCGGACAGGGGCCAAAACTTAAATTAAAAGATCAACAATTATCAGGTTGATGAAAAACTATTATTTTGATAAAATGATTAGTGAATCAAAAAAGGGAATTTTAAACTTATACTTCTCTTCCAATATCTCTATCCTTGTATATTATTCTGGTTACAACTGCGCAAAGTGAGGCTTGGTTTGGACGTCGCTAAGTTATCACATGTAATATAACTACACTGACACAAATTAAACAAATTTTTTATCTTAATAATTTTCATAAAAAGCAGATTTAAAATTTTAATATAAAAATTTTCGTTAAGTTCGTAACGTTATTTCCACGTTATCCCCCCGTCAACAAACTGGTAACGTAGTTTATGGAAAGTACCGCCAGGCCACTTTTCCTTTTAGGACTACACCACTGACTAGAAAGTATCTCAGATAAGTTTCTTAGCAGTGAGAGCGAAGGGTTGTTCGTTTAGCCTAAGCGACGACTCAATTTCAAATGAAAAAGGTCACAAACTTCACAGGCTAAGAAATTGAAGTGTAACTTTCCTCTCTCACCTGCTCCATGACCTCAGGTGCCATCCAACAAGGTGTTCCTACGAAGGTGTGTCGCACTTTCTGCCGACTGAGATCTCTGCCTGTTGCCAGCCAGGCACTCACACCAAAGTCCGCAATTTGCACTGTCCCGTCCTCGCCAAGCAAAATGTTACCAGCTTTTATATCCCTGAAAATAAAGAATTAAATTAGAACCAGACTTCACAGCCCAAAATTATCTTAAAAAAGCGGAAGTAGGGTGATTTTTTTACGAAAATAGGCACACCTCCTCAAAACCAAGTTTCACTCCAATGAGCAGGCTAAAGTTTGTACCTCAGAAATTATGTTTTGGGGATGCCTCCTGAGTATTTTTACAGAATATGAAAAAAATCGTTAGGCCCCCTTTTAAAATAACTCGATATTTGTTGTTTTTACTTCCTCATAGAGGAAGCTTGGTAATGGTAACATTTTCCAAAAATTTTAAATTCATTTAATTGAACCTTCCCCAATTTAAAAATGTCTAATACAATGTTCTAAGCAATTGTCCGGATGTGCGTGTGTGTGGATGTCACGCTTTTTTGTGAACACGATAACTTGAAAACGGTCGCAGATAAATTGATGAAATTTTGAGGGCTTATTTTCCCGACTAATATCTTGAAACTGACGTAAGATTTCTAAAAATATTTGTTGCATTTTTTCTGAGCACTTAATAATATTGGAAAACTCGGTTTTTCATAGTAAAACTTTTTTCATTGACATAATTCAAAGTTGATGCAAGAATATAAAAGATTCCTTGGATCGAGACGAATCGATTGACCTATAATATTAAAACATTTTATTGAAGATTAAGGAAGCTATGGTAATGCATAATATTTGAAAATACGGTTTTTTATAGTAAAACTTTTTTCACTGACATAATTCAAAGTTGATGCAAGAATATAAAAGATTCCTTGGATCGAGACGAATCGATTGACCTATAATATTCATATATTTTATTAAAGCGTAGGGAAGTTATGGTAATTTATATATTTTGAAAATCGGTTTTTTATAGCAAAACTTTTTTCATTAACATAATTCAAAGTTGATGCAAGAACAGAAAATATCTGTTGATTCGAGACGAATCGATTGACCTATAATATTAATACATTTTATTAAAGAGTAAGGAAGCTATGGTAATGCATAATATTTAAAAATACGGGTTTTCATTGTAAAACTTTTTTCTTCAATATAATTCAAAGTTGATGCAAGAATATAAAAGATTCCTTGGTTCGAGACGAATCGATTGACCTACAATATTAATACATTTTATTAGAGAGTAGGGAAGTTATGGTAATTTATATATTTTTAAAATCGATTTTTATACTAAAAATGTTCTAATTCTCATAATTTAAAGTTGATGCGAGAATAGAAAAGTTGTGTTGATTCAAGACGAATCAGGGTGGCGATTCGGCGGGCGATTTCAAATTCCCGGTCATTTCCGGGTTTTCCCCGGTCAAGTTTTTCAATTTTCCCGTTCAACTCAAAGTAACATATTTATATTTGCCGCAAAACGCAAACATTTATTTTAATTCATGACGTTCGTTCTAAACATCTTTTAACACAACAGAGAAAAACGTTGCAAAATAAATGAATTTTGAAAAAAAGACTTGAATTTTCCACTAAAAAATATCAATTTTTTACAAAAAAATGGAATAGTTAAACTTTCAGTTGAAAAAATTAATTGTCAACAAAAAAAACGGATTTTCAACAAAATAGTTCAATTTTCAACCAAAGTGATGAATTTTCAAATCAAATTATGAATCTTTATCTGGAATAGTTAAATTTTAAACCAAAAAGATAAATTTTCAACTAAAATGATGAATATTTAACTGGAGCACTCGAATTTTCAACCAAAAAGACGAATTTTTAAAGAAGATTACATTTTAAATAAAAAGATTAATTTTCTACCCAAAAATACAATTTTTCAACCAAATACATTAACTTTTAAAGAAAAGTTTGAAGTTTTAATAAAAGAAGACAAATTTTCAACCAAATAGTTAAATTTTGAACTGAAAAAATAATAATTTTCAATCGAAAATGGAATAGTAACATTTGTAGTTTAAAAAATTATTTGTAAACCAAACATAAAGAGTTTTCAACTAAAACAATGAATCTTTAACTGAAATAGTTCAATTTTCAAACCAAAAAATTAATTTTTACTAAAAAAAGATAAATTGTCAACCAAAACTTTAATAATTATATTTCAAGTTAAAACAATTAATGTTTAACCAAACAGATGAATTTTCAACAACAGCTATGGAATTTTCAATTGGAATAAGTTAAATTTTCAGTTAAAAAAATTAGTTTCAACAAAAAAAAACTAACTTTTAACAACAACAAAAACTAATTTTCAAAATAATAGTTACATTTTCAAACAAAGTGATGAATTTTCAAATAAAATTGTAAATATTTAACTGCAATAGTTGAATTTCAAACCAGAAAGATGAATTTTTAACTGAAATGATGAATCATCAACTAGAATAATTGAATTTTTGACCAAAAAGATTAACTTTCAACCAAGAAGATTCATTTCTACAAAAAAAGACAAATTTTCAACCAACAAAGATAATTTTTCAACCAAAAATTGAATAACCAAATTTTTAGTCAAAAATGAATGTTCAACCAAAGACATGAATTTTGAACTAAAATTATGAAATATTCAACTGAATTAATAGTTACATTTTCAGTTGAAAAAAAAAATAATTTTCAACCAAAAAACATCCAAAGAAAAAACAAATTTTCAATCAAACAGCTCATTTTTCAACCAAAGAAATGAATTTTTAATTAAAACGATGGATTTTCAACTTAAAAAAAAATTAATTTTTAACAAAAGAGCTTAACTTTCAACCAAATAATTTTATTTCAAACCTAAAAGATAAATTTTCAACTAAAATAATAAATATTTGACTGGAATTTCATCGGAATAGTTAAATATTCAATTAAGAAGACAAATTTTTATCCAAATTGTGGAATTCCGAACTTGAAAATTTTAATTTTCAACTCAGAATGGAACAGTTAAATTTTCCTTTAAAGAAATTAATTTTCAACCAAACTGGTGAATTTTCAAATAAAATGATGAATCTTCAACTGAAATGATGAATCTTTAACTGGAATAGTTTAATTGTATGCCAAAAAGATGAATTGTCAACCATAAAGTTTAATTGTCTACAAAAATAGATGAATTTTCCACAAAGTACATACATTTTCAAACAAATAGTTTAATTATTAAATGAAAAATATAAATTTTCAACCAAATAGTTGAATTTCCATCAAAAAAAGATAAATTAATTTTCAACAAAAGTTTAACTTTTAACCCAGTAGTTGAATTTCTAACTAAAAAACGATGAATTCGCAACGAACAATGTAAAAAAAATTTCTATTATAATTAAGAAATATTTCTTCTTTGAAATTCTACTTCTACTCTGAAAACTGCTTGAAGTACTTTTATTACCTAAAATTTAGAAGAGGGAACTTTCAAATTGTGACGAATTCTGACTTGAAAGAGGGATTTTTAAAAATTCCTTTTTTCTCAATCCGAATTATAATTCCTTAAAAAAATTCCCATTCCATGTAAAACATTCCCTGTTCCAAGTGAAATTATATTTCTTGAATTTTGCTATGATCAGAAGTAAATTCCCGGTTATTAAATTAAATTCCCGGTCATTTCCCGGTTTTTTCCCGGTCAATAAAATTCCAGGTCATTTCCCGGTCTTTCCCGGTCAAGTCGCCACCCTGCGAATCGATTGATCTATATCATTGATACATTTTATTGAAGAGTAAGGAAGCTATGGTTATGCATACTATTTGAAAACACGGTTTTTTTATAGTAAAACTTTTTTCACTAACATAATTTACAATTGATGCAAGAACGGAAAAGATTCCTTGATTCGAGGAAGATCGATTGATCTATAATATTAATACACTTTATTGAAGATTAAGGAAGTTATGCTCATTTATAATATACGAATCATCTGTTTCTAACAGAAAAACTTTTTTCATCGACATAATTCAAAGTTGACGACGCATGAATAGAAAAGATTTTTTGTCATAAATTTTCAGATAGAATAATTCTGACGATTTAAAAAAAAAATCATAATGCTGGCAAAGGGATAGGGTGCGACAGAACTTTTCCCTTCCCTTTTCCAGCTGGAAAAGTTATCATTTCGAATTCAAAATTTGATTTGTCTGATTTGTCTTTGTATTTCAAAAATTGTTTGTATTATTTTGTAATTTTGTATTTTGTAAACTTCAACTAATGCTTCCTCTATGAGGAAGCAAATACATTTGCTAACGGGAAGCAAAGTGCTCGTGAAATGAGCACCATATAATTATAAATACAAACAAAGTGGAAACACTCGAGATCGAATTCACAGCTAGTTTGATCAATTTATGTGATTTTTTTCGAATGGAACAAGTAATAAGTAACGTTTTCTGTTCTAAAAACCTTCAATTTTGCGCCCAAAGTAAGTTCCTGTGTGATTAATATTGATTGACTTCCGATCCCTTTCAGATTTTGAAAAATATGTGGAAAACATCAGTTTTTCAATATTCCACAATTCTGTTCCATTTGTCGTAAAAATTCTAAAAACCAAACTTATTTTGGGCGTAAAATTGAAGGTTTTTAGTACAGAAAACGTTATTTATTACTTGTTCCTTTCGAAAAAAATCACATAAATTGATCAAAAAACAACAAATATCGAGTTATTTTAAAAGGGGGCCTAACGATTTTTTTCATATTCTGTAAAAATACCCAGGAGGCATTCCCAAAACATAATTTCTGAGGTACAAACTTTAGCCTGCTCATTTAAGTGAAACTTGGTTCTGAGGAGGCGTGTCGGGGAGTACATTCTTTTAAATAAAATTAACGTAGGTACGATATTGATTTCAATATGAAATGCTTTAAATTCTGAAGATTTTAAGTTGATATATATTCCTTCTTCAACAAAATCGTTGAACTTTCAACCAAAAAAGATTTTCTACCAAAAGAGATAAATTTTCGCCAAAAGAGTTAATTTTTCAAGGTAAAAAGATATGTTTTCGAAAACCGTTTACTTTGAACCCCGCAAAGATGAAATTCCAATAAGGAAGTTAATTTTAAATCAAGAAAGAAGAATTTTCTACCAATTAGTTGAATTGCCAATAACAAAAAATTAATTTTTAGTCGAATTTTTAACAAAATAGTTGAATTTTCAACCTACAAAGATGAATTTAAAAAAATAGTAGAATTTTTTATCTTAATTTAAAACGTCGAATATTTTAGAAAACAGTTGAATTTTCAACCAGAAAAGTTGAATTTTCAACAAAATAGTTCAATTTTCAACTAAAGAGATATCTTCCACCAAAAACATGATTTTTTAACTTTCAACCAAGTACTTGAACTTTTCAACAAAAAAGATTTTTATTTTAAATAAAAAATAGTTGAATTCAAACTAAAAGACGAATTTTCAAAAATTCAAACAATTTAATTTTCAGTTAGAAAAATTTATTTTCAAAAACAAAAAGAATTTAAAAAAAAATTTAACTTTTCAACCAAACAGATGAATCGTCAATAAAAAAAAGAATGTTTAACAAAGCAGTTCAACTTTCAACTAAGTACTTGAATTTGCAACCAAGAAAGTTTAATTCTTAAGACAAATATAAAAATAGCAGTTCAACTTTCAACTAAGTACTTTAATTTGCAACCAAAAAAGTTTAATTCTTAAGAAAAATATAATAATTGATATTTCGGCACAAATAACAAAATTTCAAAAATAGTTAAATTTTCAACCAGAGATAAAATTTCAATAAAAAAATTAATTTTTGACAAAGTAGTTGAATTTTCGAACAAAAAAGGTTAATCTTATACCAAAAAAAAAAAATGAATTTTGATCAAATAATTGAATTTAGTCACCATAAAAGATGAATACTGAAACATAAGTATAATAAATTATATTTTAATAACAAAAAAAGTTAAATTAAATCAAGCACAGTTAAATTCAACTAAAAACGACGAAATTTTTAACCAAATAGTTTAATTTTCAAAGCGAAATTACAACTTTTCAACAACAAAAAATTAATTTTCAACCAAATAGTTGAACTTTCAAGCAAAAGAGACGAATTTTCAACCTTCAAAGATGAATTGTCAACCAACTGGTCGAATTTTGAAACAGAAAAGATTAAACTTCAACCAACAACAGTTCTCTTTTCAACCAAATATGTAGTTAAATTTTCAAGCCAAATAGTCGAATTTATAGAAGACAATCGATTTTTCAACCAAAAAGATGAATTCTGAACGAAAAATATAAAAGTTCATATTTCAACCGAAAAAGTCGAATTTTCAACAATTCAATTTCATTCAGAAAAATTCATTTTCAACCTAAAGAAAAGAATTTGCAAAAAATAGTTAAACTTTCAAATAAAGAGATGAATCTTCAACCAAAGAGATGAATTCTTAACAAAAAATATAATAGTGTATATTTCAACCAAAAAATATTTTTATTTAAATCAAAAACAGCTAAATTCGACCAAAAATGACGAATTCTCAACAAAATAGTTGAATCCTCAACTAAAGCAGATTAATTTTCAACAAAATACATGGATTAAAAAAAAATAGTTAAATTTTCAACCCGAAATTAGAAATCTTCACAAAAAAGTTAAATTGCAACCAAATAGATACATTTTTTACTAAACTGTTGCATATTCAACTAAATATATGAATTTTCAATCATAAAGATTACTTTTTACAAAAAACATAGATTAAAAAAAATAGTTACATTTTCTACCAAAGAGATGAATTTTTAACAAAAAAAAGTTAATTTAAAAAAAAAATACTTTTTTACCAAAAAAGATGAACTTTCAATCCAAAAGCATGAATTTTATATTAAAAACAGTTGAATTTCAACCAAAAAATATGACTTATTAACAAAAAAGATGAATACTGAAAAATAAATATAACAGTTTATATTGCAATCAAAAAACATTGTTATTTTAAATCAAAAACAGTTAAATTCAACAAAAAACGACGAAATTTTTAACAAAATAGTTGAATCCTCAACTAAAGTATATTATTATTATAAAAAAATTAGGAAGCTCATTTTTGTCTCAGGCTTAAGATGGTTACAGTCTAATATGTCGAAGGAATTTTTTGTTAGAGTTCGATTTTTTTTAATAGTCTGCACGGGGCTGTCCCGGTATATTTCATCTTCATTCATAATTTTATTTTTATTACGCCTTTTCAAGAAAAAAGTTGATTTCCAACCAAATCGTAGAACTTTCAACAAAAGAGATGAATTTTCAAACTACAAAAATTAATTTTCAACCAAATGGTCGAATTTTGAAACAAAAAAGATTAAACTTCAACCAAAAACTGTTCCATTTTCAACCAAATAGTTAAATTTGCAAGCCAAATAGACGAATTTTTCGAAGACAATTTGATTTTTCAACCAAAAAAGATGAATTCTCAACGAAAAACGTTAGGGCATTTTCACGGAACGTGTCATTTTCTCAAAAAAAAAAAAATAATAATAAATCCAAAACAAATCTTAAGGCACACATTTCAAACTTTTTTCCTCTATTCTAAATATATGTAGAAACGTATTTTTTTAGCTTGGTCAATATCTTTGAGCATGCGCGCTGTTTGCACAAATAATTAAAATTAGTAAGTCCATAAATTTAATTGAATGAATAATATTTTATGATAGGAATATCAAAGAGGGTTATTTCTTCTTTTTTAAATGCTCAGGATACTTTCCAGAAGTGTATAAATCAACATCTTCTTGATTAAATTATATAACGAGTGTCTGCAAAGAAATTATCATTTGAAATTATTTCAAATTTTAAATCAATTTTAAATCTTTTCAAAACTTCTAAATATCTCTTCAACTTATTCGAATTTTTTCTAAGAATAATAGGTGTTCAATTGTTATTTATACGTCAGAATTCAACAATATTACTTGCAAACTAAATTTTTTTTAATCGAACAATTAAAATTGTAACGTTCAAAGTTTAAATTTAGCTCATCGAAATTTTAACGATTTAAGGCTTTCTATTTCAAACAATTCAATTTCAAATTGTTTAGTTTTGAATACTGGATTTATAATTACTTATTTTAAATGCACAGTCAGATAATTTATAAATATTAAGTAATTGTTATTTTTTTTAATTGAATGGTTTAAAAATGGAATATTTTAGACCGAAATAATATTTGAAATATAATAAAAGCCTTTCATTATCAATATATTATTTTCAAGTTATTTTTAAATTGACATTAGTTTATAAAGTTACAATCGGGCGTTACTAAAGCTTTCCAATTGAAGCAGTTTAATTTTTAACGTTAAAATCTGGAAATTCTTAAATTTTAAATACAAAATTTACGCTTAAAAATTAAAATCTAAAATGGAAAATTTGTAAAATGAAAGAGTTATGAATTGCGCATTGTAAACTGAATAAAACCAAAATTGAAAAAGATAACAATTCCACTAATTATTTTTAAAAAACTGTTGAAATCAAAGTTGAACAGATATTTTTTCTAAAAATTTGTAAAATTCCCGGTCAAAAAATAAATTTCCCGCTTTTTCCCGGTCTTATAAAATTCACGGTCATGGTGCTGCTATTCTACGTAATCAAAATGAAAACGATAAAATAAAATGTTTAAAATAGAGAAAAAGAAAATTAATTTTGATATCATTAATTTTGTTTGTTTAATTAATTCCCAAAATCGATATCAACAGAAGAGAAGTAACAAACAAATATTATGCAGGTATATTTTTGGAATTTTGACCAACTATTATATGATACATCTTTTCATGAGGGTTTCTGCAATAACTGTAAGCTTTTGTTTCTATTTTCAGGGAGTCTGATAAAATCATGGTGATAGAAAAATGACACTTTCCGTGGAAACGCCTATAAAAGTTCATATTTCAATCAGAAGACGAATTTTCAACAACTCAAATAGTTGAATTTTCAGTTAGAAAAATTTATTTTCAAACAAAAAAAAAAAGAATATTCAAATAATAGTTAAATTTTCAACTAAAGAGATGAATCTTCAACAAGAAGAGATTAATTATCAACGAGAAATATAATAGTTTATATTTCAACCATAAATATTTTAATTTTAAACCTTGAAGAAAATAGTTAAATCTTCAACAAACTGATTAAGTTTTCCACCAAATAGTAGAATTTTTAAACAAAATAGATTAATTCTGAACTGAAAATATAATAGTAGGCTTCTCAAATAAAAATAATTTTTTTCTATCACAAAATATAACTCTTGGAGAAAATAATTGATTTTTCAACAAACTAATTACATTTTCAAACAAACAGTAAAATTTTTAACCAAAAGAGATAAATTCTGGACCATAAAAATGATAGTAGATTTTTCAATTAAAAAGAATTAACTTTCAACCAGAAAAGATGGATCTTCAAGCAAAAAAGGTTTATAAAAAAACGAACCCTGAACAAAACAGTTGAATTATTGACGAAAAAGATGACTTATTAAGATAATAGTTGAATATTCAACAAACTAATTAAACTTTCCACCAAATAGTAGAATTTTTAACCAAAAGAGATTAATTCTGAACCCACAATACAATAGTAGACTTAAAATAAAAAGAATTTATTTTCAATCAAAAAATATAACTCTTTATGAAAATAATTAAATTTTCATCAAACTAATTACATTTTCAACCAAACAGTAGAATTTTTAACCAAAATAGATTAATTCTGGAACAGAAACATGAATTGTAGACTTTTCAATTAAAAATAATTAACTTTTAACCATGAAAGATGAGTTTTCAACCAAAAAAGATTTATGCAAAAAAAAAAACGCTCAACAAAATAGTTGAATTATTGACCAAAAGAGATGACTTATGAACAAAATAGTTGAATTTTCAACAAAAGAATTAAATTTTCAACCAAACAGGCTGTTTCAACCAAAACCAGTTTTTTTTATTGGGTTCTATTATTTCAGCTCGCATTTAAGCGAAACAACGAGAAAAAGGGAAGTTTCTTGAAACTCGGGGAAAAAAGGGAAATCATTAAAAAGGGGAAAGAGGGGAATAATGGAAAGCGTGTAAAGTCTGTAGAACTCACAGGGTGTCCGAAAAATCGAATTTTTTAAATCCCCTGAATACCCCTTTTCGAATTTGAATTAAATTCAAAGTACCTGTGAATTTGTCCATTACTGTGGAAATACTCAAGACCTTTGAGTACTTCTCGAAGTACAGTGGCTATCGTAGCTTCGTCGAAGACACCATGTTTACAATTCGTCGTTCTGGTTTTATGTTTTATGATGTCGAGTAAAGATCCGCCTTCGAGGAGTCGAAGGACGAGCCATAGTTCTTCTTTTACCACAAAGGATGTGTAGTATGTGACGACATTTTCGTGATTGCAGGAAGACATCGCCTGGATTTCTTTCTGTATTGAATTTAGAAATTAAAAAATATATATTTACCTTTCTAATGGTTAATTTTAAATTATTGTATATTTACCGTTATTTAATTATTTTCTCTTCCTTGAAATTTTACTACATTTTCTTGTTTATTATTTCGAACCCCATAAGAAAGAATCCAACAAATTTTTAAAAAATGTTTTGATTTTAGATGATTTTACTAAATCTTAGGGAAATTTCAAAGTTAGCCTTTCAAAATAAAAAAAAACATTTAAAGTTTTCCCAGGAATATTAAGAAAACTTTTTTATTCTCTTAAAACCTTTGAACATTTTTAAAAAGCTTAAGAAGTTCTTTCGAAATCTTCATAAATCTACATTTTGTTATCAATGTTTTGAAATCTTCTCAAGATTTTAAGTATTTTCGAATGTTTTAAAATGATTCGAATTTTTCCTACAAAATTTTTAAATTCTTAAAAATAACAAACATTGTCCTGAAATCTTCCAGATTCTTTTTTAACGATTTTGGAAATCTTTTGAAATGTTTTTAAATATTCTCTAAACATGTATTATTAAAAATAAAAAAGGTAACAATTTTTCAGGAATCTTCAGAAAAAATGTGTATTATTGAAACCTTTCAAAATACTTAAAAACATCAGAACTCTATTTCGAAATTTTCAAAAATCTTTGTTTTATATATTTTTTTAATCTTATCAAAATTTAAATTGTTTCTGAAACTTATTTAAAACTATCCTATTTTTAAAAATCCTGCAAAATAAAAAAAATTGCTTGATAATCTTCCAGATTCCTTTTCGAGAATAATAGAAATCTTTTAAAATGTTTTAAAATCTTTTTAAATATTCCTTCAAAACTAATTTTTCAAAATCAAGAACCATTTTAAAGTTTATTAGGAATATTAAGAAAATTTGTTTATTCTCTTGAAACCTTTTCAAAACTTCTAAATATCTCTTAAACTTACTCGATTTTGTCCTAAAACTTTGTAATCATGCAATTTCCCCAGAAAATTAAAGAAAAATTAATATCTTGAAACCTTTCAAAAATCTTTAAAAAACATCAAAGCTTTATTTCGAAATCTTCAAAAATTTACTTCGTTTTATACTTTTTTAAATCTTCTCACGATTTAAATTACTTCTGACATTTTTTTAAAACTTCTACATATCTTTTAAAATAATTCGAATTTTTCTTAACATTTTTGAAAAAGCATGCAAAATTAGAAAAAATGCTTTAAAATCTTCCACATTCCTTTTCGAGAATTTTTAAAGTCTTGAGAAATGTTTTAAAATCTTTTTAAATATTCCCTTAAAATTAATTTTTCAAAATCAAAAACCATTTTAAAGTTAACTAGGAATATTAAGAAAATTTGTTTATTCTCTTGAAACCTATTAAAAATCCACATTTTAGTTTTGAATTATTTAAATCTTTTCAAATTTCAAATTATTTTTGAATCTTTTAAAAACTTCTAAATATTTCTTAAACTTACTCGATTTTTTTCTAAAACTTTGTAATAATGCAAAATTGAAAAATTTTTATTTAAAATTTTCGAAATGTTAGGAAATTATTTTTAATTCTGTGAAATCTTCTTTCAAAAAATTCATTTTTTAAATACAAAATCTTCTGAAATATTCCCAGGAATTGAAAAAAAATTTAATCTCTTTAATCCTTTCAAAATTCTTAAAAAGCTTGTTTATTCGAAATCTTCAAAAATCTACATTTATTTTTAATTTCTTGAAATATTCTCAAGATATCAATTAGATTATAATCTTTTCAAAACTTCTGAGGCTTCTAAATATCTTTAGAAATATTAAAAAGTTTTCCTACACTTTTTTAAAATCCTGCAAAATTGAAAAATTGTCTTAAAATCTTCCAAATTCTTTTTGGACATATTTTTTTAAATAACACCTGAATAATTTAAAATTTGTCCAGAAGTCTTATTATTGGTAGTAATTCTGGCAATTAAAGGAAATCAAAATCTTAAAAAACCTAAAATTTAAATATTTTGCGGCAGAAAATGTTTATAACAATGGTTTGCAAATTATTTGTATTCTGTGAGTCTCCATGCATTGATTTAAGATTTAGGATTAATTTGTCAAGGCAGTAATATGCAATTTTTCGCCGTTTTCGAGAAAATCGACTTTTATCAGCCAATAGCTCAGGCATATTATTATCATAGCCGAAAGGTTGCTTTTATTTATTAAAATGTTTATAAACATAATTTCCTTCAATAATCTTCAAGAATTATGCTAATAATAATTTCTGTAATGTCTTTTTGCACGAAAAAACGAATTTTTTAAACTTTACCGTGTTTTTCGCAAACATATTTATTTTCTATAAACATTGTTTTCATAATGTATACCCATTATATTCAAAATTAGATTAGAATTATAAATTAGAACAAGATTCTTTTAAAGTGTCTATTGGGAAACACACCTGATTTTTTTGCATCAAAGAAATTTTTTCTTTGGAAAGTACGAAACATGAATACCATCTTATCTAAATGATAGTCTCTTTTTCAATTAACCTACTGAAAAAATTAAAAATGCTGTCGAGAAAATCCGAAAATTATATTTATAAAAATTGTAATAAATAAAAAATAAAATAAACAAAGTGTAGGCAGCAAGAATCGAACATGCAACCTTTCTGCTATTTAGCCGAAGCGCTACTGCCTGAGCTACTGTCCGATTTAAAATGTGTTTCGCCAAACTCTATATAGATTGTCGCGGATATTTGAAAGTCGATTTTCTTGAAAACGGCGAAAAATTTCATATTAATGCTTTAGCAAATTGATACTCAGGTAATAACCTTTCATTACAAAAATTATTAACCGAAACTAAAATTGACAATTGTCGGTCTTCCCTTGTAAGCCGTTATTTAAGCCGAGGAAATTATTGAGTAAAAAATGTGTCTTTTTTAGGGTTTCCTAGCCTCGGGTAAAAACTTTTATAGTTTCAATCGGGTGTCCGTACATCGTACTTTTTTCCATAAGGAGGGGAAGTGAGGGGAGGGAAATTAGAGGATGTGAGGGGAAATAAGGGGAGAGAAATTAGAGGAATTGAGGGGAAATGAGGGGAGGGGACGTTGGGGGAATAAGGGGAGAGGAATTGAGTGGAAATGGGGGAGGGGAAGTTGGGGGAATAAGAGGAGAGGAAATGAGGGGAGAGGAAGTAGAGGAAATAAGGGGTGAG